>PVLA01018868.1:0-13527 GCA_004027455.1 Hydrochoerus hydrochaeris
TTGATAACCCATGTTCAAAAAGGACAGTGAGTGTTTTTGGCAGTTTTTGATTCATTTGGAATGAAATCTAAACACAGCATAAGACCTTACATCTTAGCTTCCCTTGGTGACCTTTCCCATGACATTTAGTCTCATTCCTTCCTCCGAGTCTACTAAGTTCTAATTTTGAAACTTGGTATTTCAACCTAGACAGGCTACATTCTTTGCTGCTCCAGTGACTTTGTATGACTTTGTCCTCCTTTGGCCCTTCACGTCTGAGTTCATTTTGCTCTTCTCGCTCCTTGCAAACATTACTTTCTCAGAAGGATTTCTTAGGGTCAGTCTTTCTCCGTGAGCCTCACACTTGCTCCTGGCCTCATTGCTTTCTATCATCTTACCCTACCCATCATCTTTACCATAGCTGAAATTATTTTGCTAATTTTTGCTCTTGCTTATTATTTCTTTCTTTATAGCAACATGACAAAAAGACAGGTTGGATTTAGATTTATAAATTTCATAAATAATGTCATATCTTTAAGTATGTAATAGAAATATAAGTATGAAATAGAGACTATCAGACACATCAGAAGAGTTGTTATAAAACTTAAATGAGATAGAAGCAGTTAGTAGAGTGACAAGAACTTAAGCAGTATATAATGAAAAGTGGTTGTTAGTTCTGCTGCTATCATCATCGTCATCATCATCATCATCACAATAATAGTTACTACAAGTACCAGAAGCTTTCCATATTCCAGGTCTTATTCTCTATTTCAGGGCCAGATACAAAAGAAACATAAGAACTTGGAGTTGAGAGAGTGAGACTGACATGAAAACGCTAGCAATTATTTACTGTTCCATAACCAATCACACTAACACTTAGTGCTGTAAATCTCAACTTTTAATGTTTATGTTTAGGGCTTTTGTAGGTAAAGAGTTGTGACTGGCATTAATTGGGCAACTCTCTCCATTCCAATGGGTCTGCATCCTTATATAGAAGACTTGAAGCCTAAGTGTGATTTAACATCTGGGTCTGGAGGCAACTGGAAGCATTTTTTCACAATATGGTCCTAATAATGGTTGTTAGCTGGGATGTCAGTTTGGTTACTGGTCAGAACACATGCATTTTGACCCCAATATGGTGTCTCAATGTGGGGCTAATTTGAGTTCCCTTACAAGATTACAGATGATGGGTTTTTTTTTTTAGCAAAATATTAAGAAAATGAGACAAAATTCATTCCATAAATGATATGAAGTCATTTTGCTAAATTCTTTTAAGTCAAATGCAAAACTCCCCTCAGAATCAAAGTAGAGGGGCCCTAATTCCTCCTGCAAACTAGGGTTTTAAAAGACCCCACTAAAGGCATATGAGATGGGAAATATTTATTCTATGTACTCTATTGCAGTATCCACTGTGTGTTGTTTAGCCAGATGAAATTGAGAAAGGAATAGAAAAAAGAGTTAATCAACATTATTTGACCCCTTTCCATTATTACATATGCCAGTTTTTCCATCACGTATGCCCATCTCTTCTAGTATTGATTATTTAATTCTTAATAGTTGGGTCTTTTTTATGTCTCCACTCTTTTCTAAAATGCATATGATTCTTTTTAAATGAAAAACACAGTAATGAAAAAGAGTAAGTTTAGAGGAGGGATAGTTAATATTGTGGTTGTGTTTAAGTTGCTAGGATTCTTTTAGAATTAATCAGAGAGAAATATTTTTAAATGGTTAACATCAAAAAGAATTCAGTCATATTATTTCAGGGTTCTCAGCCCTACATAGGTGAAGGAAACCTGTTAGAGAAGTGATTGACACAGAAAAGATTAGTTTTGGATGGCTCACCAGAAAGACCGAAATTTTGGTGAAAATATTTGAAAGTAATATGGTGCCTCAAAAAATGTCTGAAAAGAGAGACAGAGACAAGCTCCAGGTGGTGTCACACTCAGGGTCATGTTCTGCCTAGCCGCCTAGGTCCCAGAGGTTCCGGACTCCACCCAACCAGGCATAAGGCCCTGGCACTACACTCCAGGGGTGCATCTGTGCTAGCTGCACAGAGGATCCAAACTCTGCCCAGCCAGTGATTCAGAGAAATCCATCAGGGGAATGCCTGGCCAACCTCAGTGATCACAGAGGTACCAAGCCCAGCCCAGCCCAGAGCCCCAGAGCTTCCCATCAGGGAGTGCCGATGGGTCTTAGAGAATCTGAGCTCTGTGCATCAGAGCACAAAGCCCCAGTTCCATAGTTCAACAGTGTGGCCCAGCTAGACAAATGGCAGGTCCCAAAGGTTCCAAACTCTGCTCAGCCAGAAGCAAGGCCCTGGTACCACATGCTGGGGACAGGCTCTGGCGAGCTACACACTTCAAAGGCTGTGACAGAGGCAAGGTTCAGGAGTGTCACACGCAGGGTCACCCTACACATAGCCGCCTGAATTCCAGAGGTTTTGAACTCCACCCAGCCAGGCCCTAGGTACTGGTGACACACTGGGGATGCATCCCTACTACCCACCTGGGGGCCAGAGGTTCTCACCTCCACTCAACCAGGTTTAGGCTCCAGCAACACATTTCTGGAGTGTGTCCCTGCTAGCAGTAAGAAGATCCAAGCTCTGCTCAGCCTGGCACCCTAGAGCAACCTAGTGCAGTACATCAAGGGAACCCCTGGCCAGCCTCACAGGCCACAGAGTACAAGTATCCAGCATCGCAGGTCAGGGGTGCACCCCAGTTAGCCATGGGATATCAGAGGGTGTAATCTGCCCAGTACAGCAATTCCAGTGCAATCCATCAAGAGGGTGCCTGACCAGCCACACAGGTCCCAGAGGAAAATGACAAAATGAAAGAGAAAGAAGCAATCACAGTCCTCCAGCCCACCAAGAACAAACGCAAGAGACACTGAAATAGAAGATACTGGAAATTGTACAACTGAACTTTCTGAAGTAATAGCAAATGAAGTTAAGAAACAACTCCATGAAGTTACAGAGGAAATCAGTTCGGAAGAAATCTCTCAGGTAAAAAAATGAAATGACAAACATTAGGAAAGAAATACTGTGTGCATATATAAAGAAGATCTAAATTAAAAAATAGCACAACATAAAAAAGATAGATATCTTGAATGAAGAATATAAGACCTATTAGAATGCATAAAACAGATTCAAAAGGATGTTCAAGAAATTAAAAATTTTCTTTCAGAAAATGGAAAGATATTCCCTGTTCATGGACAGGAAGAGCAAACATTGTGAAAATGACTATTCTCCCAAAATTGTTATACAGATTTAATGCAATTCCAATCAAAAAACCATTTGCATACCTCACAGATCTAGAAAAATTGTCCCTAAAATTCATCTGGAACCAGAAGAGACCTAGAATAGCAAAAGCAATTCTGGGCAACAAAGCTAAGGCAGGAAGCTTCACAATCCATGACTTAAAATAATATTACAAATCTACTGTGATAAAATCAGCATAGTCTTGGAATAAAAACAGAGTTGAAGATCAATGGAATAGATTAGAAGATACAGTCACAACTACAAACACACTCAACCACCTCATGTTTGACAAAGGTGTCAAACATGTATACTGGAAAAAAGATAGCCCCTTTAATAAGTGGTGCTAGAAAAAACTGGCTCTCCACTGCCAAAAACTAAGACTAGACCCATGTCTACCATCATACACTAAACTAAAGTCAAAGTGAATCAAAGATCTAAATATTAAAACAGAAGCACTAAATCTAGTGGAAGACAAAATAAGGTAGAAATCTTGATGACGTAGGAGTACACAGAGAGTTCATGAACAAAAATCAAACTGCATGGGAAATACATTCCAAAACCCACAACTGGGATCTTGTTTTGTTAAAACGTTTTTGAATATCAAAGTAAACCTCCAATACAGTGAAAAGAAAACTCAGGAATTGGGAAAATATCTTAGCCAGCCCTCCCTCAGACAAAGGATTTTTATCTAGAATTTATAAAGAATTAAAAAAAAAATCAGTCCCCCCAAATTCAAGGACCCATTCCAAAAATTAGTATCTGAGATGAATACATACTTCTTAGATGAAGAAATACAAATGGCAAATATATAGATGATAAAATGTTCAACATCAATGGTCATTTGGGAAATGCAAATTAAAACAATAGTGAGATTCCATCTCATCCCAGAAAGAATGGAGAAGATCAAGAAATCAACCAACAACCAGTGATGGAGGGGATGTCGGGAAAATGGAACCCTTCTCCACTGTTGGTGGGATATGGACCACTGTGGAACCACTGTGGAAATTAGTGTGGAGATTCCTGAAAACTCTAGGATTAGAGGTCCCATTTGACCCAGCTCTCCTGTTTCTGGAAATTTTCCCAAAAGAACTGAAAACATCACAGTGATATATGTGCACCCATGTTAACAGCAGCACAATTTGTAATAGCCAGATTTTGGAAACAGCCCAAGTGCCTATCAATCAAGGAATGGATAAAAAAGATGTGGTATTTTTATACAATGGAATACTACTCAGCTATAAAGAGAGATTGCATCGAGACTTATAAGTAAACGCATGTGACTTGAGACTGTACTCATAAGAGAAATAAATCAAACTCACATATGTAAATACCATATTGTCTCCCAATTGTAAGAAACCGGAAAATTATATAAGTTCCAAAATCTACATAAATACTTTGTAAGGATAAGAAACTGTTCATAGAGGAAAATTACCTGCAATAAGGACAAGAGGAAAGAAGGAAAAGAAAAGGAAAAAGACACACATATGATAGCTAAACTGACTGTCTACTAATTGTGTTAGTTATTGGAAAAGAAGAGTTAATACTCCTATGTTTAGATCAATTTTACATGTCTATATCTGTTAATCTAAGCAAATCTCTTGAAGGTAATGATATGCAATATTACAACCACTGTCAATTTCCTATCATCTTCTTTTGGAAACCTATACTGTTATTGTATTTGGTTTCTTGTTGTTTGTTTGTCTGTATTGCTTTTTGTTTTTCTTTTCTGTGTCTTTTTAACACTGAATTTAAAAAAAGTCTGAAAAGTGAGTATACTTAACTTTTCCTGATTATTATTTTATTTATTTTTCAAGACTGAAATAATTAGGAAAGAACCCTTAGAAACAAAGATGGGGAGAGGTAGTCATTAATAAATGTTCTCAGATAATGTTAATAGCATTGTTTTTTGGAACCCTTTGAGGTTTTATCAGAACTGTCCAGTTTATAGCTCCCTCTCCTCTTAGGAGCTTAAATCAACTGTGTTAGATGCTTCTGAGTTCTTTTTCCCTTTCTTTATTTTGTATTTCCAAATCTGTTTAAAGATTTTTTTGTTGGATTTTCCTGAATATGTGTTTTAAAGAACATTTGGCAAGAGGGTTTATTTATTGCTTTGCTTCACAGTGAGCTCAGAAGTGTGTTTAAAAAGTAGCCATAGTAACATATGTCATAGACAGGAAGATGGTTACTCTGTGACCTGAGCAATGCAATCTTGCTGCAGTGCTGACTTTGGTTGACTGGTTTCCATCTTCTGGGCCAGGCTGAACATTGCCAAGATGTATTGGAATAAGATGGGCTTTTGAATATAAAGCATAAAATAAATTGGTTGTTTGACTAATTCAAAATGTATGAAAAATACAGAAAACCAGAGAGAACTGTAGGGAAGAAACTAAGGCTTGTGCTGAAAGAGTATTTAGTCATATGTTATACTTTATTTTAATTTCTTATTACATAATCAGCAATGTTCCATTTACTAAAGTGGAAGAAAGGAAGAATGAGATCATGCAACCAAGTGAGAGAATTTCTAGATAAAAGCAGATTGAGTGCAGATGATAGTGATGTAGGCATTGAGATTCATAAAAATGTAAAAACAGTTAAACACACAAGAACAGGAAGATGTCAAAACATGGCATGCATTTGCATAAATATACAGATATACACACTGCTACATATGAAGTGTAAATAAAATTACAATGAATATTTACATAAAATTTATTAAGGTAAAAGACATTACCATCAATCTCCCCCTAAACATTTGCCCTCATTTGAGTACAATTATCCCATTATTCTTCCCATTTTTAGAAGCAGCTCTGGAAGTATCTCTGGAAGTTCTATTTCCTGAATTTCTTTAGTTGCAATTTCCTGGCTATGTCAATATCCAGAATCGATTCAAAACATTTATTTTCATGGTCATTTTGACTTTGAGAAAGAGCTAGAAGTCACATGGTACCAGACTGTGAATAAGGTAGTCAAGGACAGACTAATGTTTATTATAAGGCTGCCTCTCTATTGAATGTTACTTGACAACAGCATTCATTGTGAAATAACTGTCAATCCCCACACAGAAGAATGAAGTTAGACCATATCTGTCACCATTTTCTAAACTGAAATCAGAGTGTATCAGATATTGAATGTTAGAACAGAAACACTTACCCTGATGGAAGATAAATGAGTAAACACTTGGATTTTTGAATAGAACTGTAGTTGCACAGGAAATAGTACCAAGAATTACCAAATGGGTTCATATCAAATTAAAATTTTCTGTATAGCAAAATAAACAGAGCTAAGAAAAAGAAAATCAGCAAAATGAAAAGGCAACCAACAAGATGCAAAAATATTTTCTAATTGGACCCAGATCTGCTGTGACTGGCAGGAAGAGGTCCAAGACAGGTTCCTGCTCCCTCCATTGATGGGACTCAGGGATGGGAGATCTGTGGGAGACCAGTTGCACAGTGAAACCCCAGGCAGAGTGCACACGATGGACAGGCAGGACTAGCGAGATGGAAAATTTTAAAGCAACAGCAACATCTGCCAGCAGGTGGGGAGTTAGCCAGAACAATTAGACAAGAGAAAGAAATAAAAGGAATAAGGCTAGGAAAGGAATATGTCAAATTATATTTATTATCAGACAACATAATATCTACATAGCAAACCCCAAAAGCACCACCAAATGAGCTACAGATTTTATAACCAAATTCAGCAGTATAGCTGGACACAAAGCAAACACTCAAAAATCAACAAACTCACTGAGAGAAATTAGGGAAACCACACTCTTTACTATAACATCCAAAAAATGCTTGGGAATCAATCTAACAAAAGAAGTAAAATATCTATGCATTGAAAACTACAGTACTTTAAAAAAGAAGATTGAAGAAGACATCAGAAAAATTAAAATAACTCTTGCTCATGAATAGGAAAAACTAACATTGTGAAAATGACCCTACTCCCAAAATTGCTATACTGACTTAATGGAATCTCAATCAAAATACCATTAGCATATCTCACAGAAGTAGAGAAAACATTCCTAAAGTTCATTTGGAACCAGAAGTGGAACCAGAAAAGACCTAGAATAGAAAAAGCTATTCTGGGAAACAAAGGCAAGTCAGGGGTCATCACAATGCCTGACTTGAAATTATACTACAATGCTACTGTAATCAAATCAGCATGGTATTGGCAACAAATGGACAAACAACAACAAAACAGATGTGAGGATCAGTGGAACAGAGTAGAAGGTGCAGATACAACTATGATTCAATAAGACCTTATATTTAACAAAGGAGCTAAACATGTTCAATGGAAGAAAGTCTCTTTAATGAATGGTACAGGAAAAACTGGCTTTCCATATGCTGAAGACTAAAATTAGATCCATATATATCACTGTACACTAAACTAAAGTCAAAATGGATCAAAGATTTAAATATTAAAGCAAAAACACTAAATCTGCTGGAATAGAAAGTAGGTAGAAATCTTGGAGACATAGATGTAGGCAGATATTTCATGAACAAAACCTAGACTGCACAGGAAATATTACAAAGAATCAACAAATGGTATTTATCTTATTAAAAAGCTTTTGCACAAGAAAATAAATCAATAAGTTAAAAGAGAAGCCACAGAGTGGTAAAAATTGTAGCTCTTTTTTCCTCAGAGAAAGGACTTTTATCTATAACATATAAAGAATTAAAAAAAAAACAGACCTTCAAAATTTAAAGATCCAATCCAAAAATGGGCATCTTGGATGAATACACATTTCTCAGATAAAGAAATACAAATGACAAATAAATACATAAAAAACTGTTCAACGTCACTGGTCTTTCAAGAGGTGAAAATTAAAACAACACTGAGATTGCATCTCACTCCAGAAAGAACAGCCAGGATCTCAAAAACCACCAATAACAAATGCTGGAGAGGCTGTGGTGAAAAAGGAACTCTTCTGCACTGTTGGTGGGAGTGTACAATGGAACAACTACTATGGAAATCAGTGTAAAGATTCTTTAAAAAACTAGGATTAGGGCTCCTATTATACCCAGATATTCCCCTTCTGATTATCTTCCCAGAAGAATTAAAAACATAGTATCTCAGCAATATATATGCACCTATGTTTATAGTAGCACAATTTGTAATAGCTAAATCTTGGAAACCAAATGTCCATCAACTGAAGAATGGATTAAAAATGTTATTTTTTTACACATAATGGAATACTATTCAGTTATTAAAAAAGATTAAACTAGAGACTTTTATAGATAAATGGATGCAACCCGAGACCTTATTTGTAAGTGAAATAAACCAGATCCACATATGTAAGCATCATATTGTTTCACTTGTGTGAGATTCTGAAAGAGCAAACAAGATCCAAAATATACAATTGATATTGTGAATAGGGAACTGTTAAAAAGAAAAGAAAAAAATGTGATGGTAGAAAGGGGAAAGGATGGAAGGAAAAAGGAAAATAATATATGTGTGTGCATGTGTGTGTGTATATATATATATATATATCTCACAAAATAATTAAGATAGTTGTACAAATAGTTTGTCTTGGTTTACTTAGGGGAAAGTTTTGTGCTAGTAATTTTGTGGACAGTATTTCATCCCTGTATCTTGTACTCTGAACAACTACTGTAAATATAACAGTGTACAATGTGTTGATTACACTTACTCTCTGACTAGCTAGTTTTGAAACTGTTTTGCTGATATTTCTTACTTTTTTTCTGTTTAAGATGGAAAATACAAATTGCTAAATATTCCTCAAAAAGAAGACTAATATCTATAATATATAAAGTAGTAAAAAAAAATAGTCCCCCCAAATGAAAGGCTTAATCAGAAATAGCAACTGAAATGAATATAAACATCATTGAAGAAGTGCAGATGGCTACCAATACATGAAGAAATGCTCAACATACCTGAGTGTTAAAGAACTGCAAATCAAAACAACACTGACATTCCATCTCACCTGAGGACTATCATAAAGAAATCAAATAATAACAAATACCACAAATTCTGAAAAATTCTGAAAACTCAGAATTTTGTGGCAAAAGGGACTCTTCTGCACTGCTGAAAGAAATATAAGCTGCTACATTCACTCTAGAAATAAGTATAGAGATTCCTCAAAAAAACTAAAAATTAGAAGTTCAATCCGAACTAGCTATTCTCCTTTTAAGGAATCTTCTTAAATGTGTTAAAGACATCTTATTTCAGTGACATATGGATACTCATGCTTATAGCAGTGCAGTTCATAATAGGCAATTCTTAGAAGTGACCTATCAACAGATTACCAGACAAAGAAAAGTTGATATTTATGTATGATGGAGTATTACTCTGCCATAAAGATAAACTTGAGTCATTTGGAGGAAAATGGATGTACTTTGAGGCTCTAATGATAAATGAAATAAATCAGGCATGCAAGCTTAAATATCACATGGTTTCTCTTATATGAGAAACCTAAAGTATAAATAAAGAGAAAAAATAAAAGATAGATAATAAGAGAACGGAGAGATTTTTCTCAAAGGAGAAGGAGATCAAGAAATAGCAGAAGAGGGAAAAGAAGGGTTTGAATATGATGAATTAAAGTATGCTATGCATGTGTGTTAGCTACTCAGCTCCACACAAGTGATGTAAGCATTACACACTACAAACATGCACAAAAAAGGAAGTAAATCCAGAGACAGATGAAAGTAGGAAAAGAATGAAAAAAAGGAATTAAGATGCATTGGGTACATGTACCAGCTGCCCCAGACAAATGTGAGCCATATGCACCACAAACTTGTGCTAATTAGAAAGTGATTAGGAAAAATAAAAACTCATGGAAGAGGATTTCCAAAGTGTTTCAGAACATGGCAAGAATAATGTGCTAAGTAAGTTTGAAAAGACAAGTAGTAATTTAAGGGTCATTTAATAGTAAATGTTTTTTACTAAGGTAAAGATTTTTTAATATAAACACACACCATGTATTCTGATCACAGAACCTTGTAACCATTAAAGTAATACTAGATGTCATAGAAAATCTCCCATATTTCCAGGGATCCCTTAACTCCATGTACTATTCATATAAGGACAAATGCAACTGAAGTCCCATGAAAATATATGTATATGAGAGAAGTTGGATAACTGCTGTTTCAAAACGAATTAGAATTATGAATGGAAACCAGAGAAAAGTAGATTATTCTGATGTTGTCGCCTGCTTTTTGTACGTATTTCATAGTTTAAAAATATGCTTTTCTCTATAAAAATTAGATAAAAGTTAGTATTTGTAAATATCTCAGAGGCTGTATTTCATAGTGAGACTACAAAAACATGTACTTTGAGGTTTTTTTAAGCACAAAATTAGGACTAACAAGGTGATGTCATTTATAAATGCAGTTACCTTAAGTATGGCAGTTATTCTTTTAAAAATAAGCTGAAATGCCTTAAATTTAGAAAGTGAGAATGCCTTAGTAATGATAAAATAGACATTTGGTTTGTTCTAAACCTTCACTTTGGCATTAAATGAACACATTCTTCCTATCTTAAAATACCTTGACTTTTAATAGCAGGTATGTCTAGTTCTTACAATTTACAATCCACCTGGAAATTTAAAGAAACTTTTAAAGCATAAGTGGAATTTCCAAATTACTTTTCATCATATATTTTAGGAGGAGATTAATCTGTGAACTTTTAACATCTCAGAAGAAAATTGATAAGTCCCAATTATGTCATTGCTGTTCAAGCATTTCTAACTTAAGTGAGATTGGGGAAAACTGAAGCTGTCAAAGAAGAAGATGTATTATTTATTTGTATAAATACTTTCCTGGTTCAGCCAAAATAATCCTAAAATATACTGTGGGTCAGGTACATACCTTAAATGATACAACAAGGACTGGAAAAGTGGATAGGAATAAATTTCCAGAGTTTTTATATGGGCTGCTTATTAATAATTTAAAGATGTTTTTGTACTAGAATAAGCTATAAAGTAGATTTAAATAACAAGGTATTATTATAAATGATAAAAGATTCATTGTCTTCTTTTTAGAATAATGATTTTTATTTCTTAATTGTACAAAATGGCCTGTTGTTTGAAAGCCTATTGGATGCTAACACATTCTAGTGCTGATTTATTAACCCTAAGAAAATGAGTGTCCATTTATTAACCCTAAGAAAATACTTCATGTTTACATGCCATGATTATTTATAGAGAAATTTTAATATATTTTTAAAAGCCTTATCCATAGAATTGTAAGTTAAGCATTTAGGGACACTGAAACAGGTGAATTCTTGGTGGTCATCCTGGGTAATTTAGTGAGACCCTGTCTCAAAACAAAATAAAATACAGTTCTCATATTTTTGCCTACTACTTTTAGGTTATAATAATCATTGTCTGAAACGATTGATAATGAACTAGATGCCATGTGATCATTTTCCCTTCCATTATCACTTATATATTTATGAATTTGGAATCTTTTGTAAGGAAGAGGTGTTCCTTATCCATTATTTATTTATATTTGGACACATGGATTACTTTGTTCAATGTTGTATAAAACCTGGTTCTCATTATCTCTTTTGTTCTTCACATGTCTCATTGTTTGGAAAGTTTTTGCCTCCTGTTTCAGTAAATTTATGCCTTACTAAGGTATGTATTTAGGTCCTATTACTACAAGGTCATAAATCTTGAGGACTAGCATAATGCTCCCTGGCTGCTAGGACAGCAAAACTCTCTGCAGTACACAATATGACACACATGTAGAGAGCTGATAATCTCTCAAGGCAAGACGGTAAATATCTTGTGATTTCTCCAAACTTACATCAAACTGCTTATGTTTTTTTTCCATTTATTAGGATGGATGAAAGCTCATTTCCCACATTATGAGCTACATGCTCTGTGTTTTCTCCATCAGTTGAGGCAATGAGCATATTGAGATATAATAGATAACTTTCCTATGTACATTTCAAGTCTGTGGTAGGAATTAGGTTTTTTAGTCCTCAGCTTTTTTAAAGTTTTGATGAATTTAGAGAGGAGCTGATAAGGCAGGTGCTGAGGACTTTTGTGTTGCCTCCTCACTATGGTATCCAGGCTTGTCGGAGAGTCAGTTCCGAGCTCCTCCAGATGCTAGGTGAACATTATTACAGCACACAGGATATTTTGGATGATCCTTTGAGCTATGGTGTAGTGTACTTGTGGCAGAGCACTGTTTATAGTGTTATCTTGTAAACACATTTAAAAATATGCAGATTCCTGGATTAATAGCATTAATTCTGACCATTACCCAGTATTATAAATACATAAGTAACTTTAAAAATGTATGCAGGTAACTTTGATAAAGAGTGGGATAAAAATGTGTAGAATATATTGATGTTATATTTTTGCTTTAACATGCACAACTTCTGCATCATTTAAGGAAATATAAAACTAATAATTGATTCAGGTGTTGGAATGGGGCATAGAAACTCAGGATAATACCTAAACATTTTCTCATGATTAAGAAATATTCAATAAAAAATGTTATTTATCATAGTTATTTCTGATTAATGAACGAGTCTGACACTTGTGGGGTTAATTAAACCTGCCATTTTTTTTCTTTCTGAGGCTTCAGAAACACTCCTTATTCAGATCCAATACATACTTATCTTGATTATATCTTCAGTGTCTTTTACCCACATGACTATGTAAACAAAACTGACTTGGAAGCAATTTTCAGAGACATCAATGCTCATCTCCCATCAATGCATTATGAAAACTTGTCAAAAGGCATGTACTTCTTGTTGACCTTAATCAAGTACAAGCTTGAACTTTCTCCCTTTGAAATAGTAATGCATCTCTGTGCAAATTTGAACATATCAATGATAAGAACCAACAAATATAGCTTTTTAATTGATATTATAAAGACAACATTAGAGCTGATCTGAACAGCTTTAGGCATTGCATTATATCCAGAATATGTGGATATGTACTGATACGTTGACTACTGACATATTTAGTCTGGCCTAGAACAGTGGTTTCTTTGAAAAATCATCTTCAGGACCCATTTTTTCCAAAAGATTTTTCCCGAACTTAATAAAATTTTCAATATTTGTACTTTTAAAATCTTCTAAGTATGTTCATTGAAGTTTCTCTTGTCTGGCTGGAATTTATGGTTTTTCTGTGACACTAGGTGTCTACTAATTACAGTTCTGTTACTGAGGCTATGGGTGTGTAGGGAATTGATCTCAATCCATGGATGGTCAGCCTGCTCCAAGGCAAAAAACTCTTACAGGTGAATAAACTGGGGGAGGAAAGCCGCTCCATCACGGCAGCCAGGAAACAGCAAGAGGGAGAGAAAGAGGAAGCG
>PVLA01018869.1:0-13522 GCA_004027455.1 Hydrochoerus hydrochaeris
AAGTGCAGTTTAAATTACATGATACTATATTTCACAAATAATATTATTTTACCTACTCAGGAATTTGTATTATCTTTAAATCTGAGCAATGCAGTATTTAGAATCCTCTTCCTATTTTTCCCCCACTGAGACCAATTTTTCCCTATATTATACTATTTTATTTAGATTGCTCTCTTACTGCTTCTCTACCAGGGTCATTTCACTCTTTTCGATTTCATTTAACTTTCTATGTTCCTTGCAAGTAATTCTAAAAATGCACAGTTGTAAGGAGATGTATCTGTAGATGTGGAAATATTGCTGAAAATTCTCTATTCCCTCTTCTGCCATGCCTAGGACACTGGAATAGATAAAACCAACTAAGCCACATCCTCTGTACAAAGGTGTACAGAGTACACCTCTTGTTTCCTGTAAAGGCATTTACATAGTATCTACAATAGTATGAATTTTTCCTAAACTGTTTTCTCATGAGGAATCTACAAAACCTGAGGCATCTTCTACATACCTTACTTGGGAAGCATTATACATGTTTTCTCAGATCTGGAGGCACAAACTTGCCAGTGGGAAAGCAGCCTCCTTTCGCCTCTGGCAAGCTTATTTGGAGCAGAAGCTAACATTCTTATTCTTCTTCAGATCACTTGTGGTGAAACATCCTAGAGAAAATGGATTGCCTTTTTCTCCAGGGGCATCAGAGCAAGCAATTAAAATTAACTACTCATTTATGATTTTGTTCTTATTGCATAAAAAATTATGAAAAACACAAGTGGCTTAGAAACATGTTTTATGGAGCCTAACTTGGTTGAATGTCATTTCTCCATCTTTCAAGATCATAGTCACAATTTCTAACTATCATTATTATTCACATCATCATTATTGTTGTTATTACTATTTTGTAACATGAAAAAATGTCACTGGAGTTACCTATTTAGTAAGTATTCTTAAATACTGGTGTCTGGGCATTTCCAATGTTAATTGCTTCAATTTGACATAACCATAATGGGTGGAAAAAGAGTAATTTTGCCTTCAGTTCTCTCAGCTCCATCCCTACATTCTTGAGCAGGACATGTACACAAGTTGTCTCCACCTGTGTTAAGGAGAAGGTTGCAGGTGCTTGGCACTGTGTCCTCGCAGTCCCCAGAGGAGCTCAGCTAGGTTAGACCCAACTGTTAAGGTGTCTCATGCTATTAACAACACCCAAGAATTGTCTAAAAAGAATATATTATTATTCACATAATGTTGATCTCTAGTTCTAATTTAGTTAAATCTTTTCTCTAATTCACTCAAATGCCAGGTTCTATAAAATTTGAAATTTTTGATTATCGTTTTCTTCACCATTAACATTTATTTTAATTATATTTTATTGTCTTTATACCCATAAAGGAATCAGTTTATATGTATGTTACACTGCCAATAAAATAATTATATTTAGAAATTAAACTTATCTTTATATATGTTTAGATATGCAAAAATATTTTCTTCTAGAGATTTTTCACATGCTTGGGTGAAGAGAAAGAAAATCATGCAAATACAGTACTTCTTCCCAAAATAAATGAATTAAATAACTATAGACTAGCTTTAAATAAGTGAATTCTGTAATGACTAAATTCTTTGCCAGTTTATAAAACTGAGTGACTTGGAATCACATGTTTTTGATGTGGTTCCTGTAAAAGAGCCCCCAAAACTTCCCAATGGATTCAGTATCCCTCACATTCTCACAAATTTCAGTATCCATAAATACTGTCTATCTTTTACTGGTCTGTACTGTTTTATGGAGCTGTCCATTTATGTACTATAGTCCTAGCCTTTTTTATTATTTTTTAGCTTCACACTTAACCATAGCTACACATAAAACCATTGTCCAGATGTGAAATCTGCCATGTAATTTTTTTCCCTATTCCTTCAGATCAAGCTTACTATTTTTCAATACTCTCAATTCTTCTGATTCTATGATCAGTGCTCTGGCCACAGTGTAACCCAATGAATTGTGTACACAGTCACCCAATTTCCTTTCCAACTACAAGGTGGATCTCTAGTGACTTCTCCCTTTGTGACACCCTTCCTCTATTTCTGTGTCTATTCAAGAGTGAATGTGTATGTCTGTGAAAATTTGCAAAGCAGGGCACCTATCTTCATTTCCTGCAGTTTTTGCTCCAATGCTGATCTTCATGTTGAAAGCAAACATATATTCATGGTTGGATTTCTTTTAATTGCTCTAGTAGAGTAGATAATGTTGCACTATCCAGCCTTCTTGATTTCTGTTTACACCAATGGAACTGTATTCTTTAGTCTAACCATCAAATAGTCATGAATTGAAACTCTTGGGTGTGATGAGAAACTACAGTATACATGTGTAATAATACAGACTCAGATGCTTTTCTTCTTTCCTGATAGAATTTCACACATTTGAAAGCCTTATATATTTAACTTAGTCTAAGGCATATTTTCATCTGTTAACACTTTGCATATAAAGATAAGAATTAATAGTGAAGGTAGCATTGCATTATATGTTAATTGGAAAGAGTTATTTATTCTGACAATGAATGGGTTAATGCCTGTGATCTGGCACTTGGGAGAGTAAGGAAAGACAGATTTGAGTTTGAGGCCAGCCTGGACTACATAGTGAATTCATGACAAGCGTGATCTACATAGTGAGACACTAAAATTATAAAAATTGTCAGTGATAAGACATTATTAAAATTTAATTTCAAAAAATGCCTTCACTTAAACAAATAATTATAAATGTACAAACTGAAAAAAATAATGGTGAATTTACAAAGAAAATGCTGGTGCCACATATGAATCAGAACAGAATAAAATATGAGTCTCAGATAATTAGAAAAAGGATGACAAAAGAATATTTTATGAAGAGCAAATACACAGGTAAAAAAATCCAGAGGTTTTCTTTTTATACATGACAATAAATATTTTGTTTTCTGCGTGTTGCGTGTGCAGCATAAAGATAGAAGCTACAGGTAAATATATACAATCAGAGTCAAAAATGCTGTTCTCATAAGATAGTGTATTAAATCCTTAATGATGCATAGAAATGGTTAAAGGGCCATAAAGTGACAAAGAATGAGTTCTATGGGGGTTATTCCAAGCTTTTTGTAGATTCTGTGCAATTAATTTTTTCTTGAAATTCATTGAAATAATAATTATAATAGTCACCTCAAAACTTTGCATATTGCAATACCTAACAAGATGATAACTGAAACAATAAAAAATAACAATATACATGCACCTGTGGGAGCTGAATTTTATGTAAGGGAGTATTCTTCATTGTAAAACATCAAGAACTCATTTGTTACCACTAGATCATCTTCTCTAAGAATAGAAAAATCTGTGTGGTTCTTGTGAATTCTTGATTAAGCTAGTGAATTTTTAAATTAATTTAAATATCTGGTTCTTAATAGAGTTATCATCTTCAACACTCTAAAATATTATGAGTTGAAATAAAAATAGACTATGGGTTTTGAAAATATACTCATTTTTGTTAACCATAAACACATATAGGTGAGATAAAAAGGAATAATAACAACAGATGCTGGTTGTTCATACCAGCTCTCCACCCTACACATGAACCCTATGCCTTCTTTCCATTAAAACTCTGAGTTCTTTCAATTCTACATTTTTAAAGAGAATATATTAGAGCCCAGAACTTTCCTGAGTGCTACTTTCATATCTTTGTCCCTCAGGCTGCAGATCAGAGAGTTCAGAATGGGAATCACAATAGGGTAGAAAACTGGTCATTTTGTCAGCATCCAGATTATTGCCAGAAGTGGCCTGACAACAGGTAAAAGTGATTGTTCCATGAAAGACAGTGATGGCTGTGAGGTGGGAGGTACAGGTGGAAATTGCTTTGTGCCTTCCCTTTGCTGAGTACATCCTCAGGATGGTGAACAGAATGAACAAGTAAGAGGTGAAGACAATCACAATGGTAAGGATGCCATTGAGGTTTACCAACATGAGCAATAGCACCTCACTCATGGTGACAAAGAAAGCAAGCAAGACTTAAGAGAGTGGGCAGGTCACAGAAGAAGCAGTTGATCACATTGGATTTGTAGGAGCAGATCTTATGAGAAAAGCCCAGGTGAATCAGAGAACATACAGATGTATAGAGGTAACAGCAAGCAACCAATTCCACATAGAGTTTCTGGGACATGATGATCATGTGTAAAGCAATGGGTCACAGATGGCCACTTTCATGGTTTATGTTACTGGCTCCCAGGCCTCATGTGTTTGCATTGCACATTTGTGACTGCTTCATTGTATAGCACTTGGATTGATGGTATCAGTACTACACCACCTAGGGGTGGAGCCAGCATACAGTGTAATGGCAGGAAGAAGGCGTGTCTCTGTCTTGCTGATTTCCCCCTTGCTGTTTGAAGCTGCCATGAACTGCAACCCCACCATGCCACTCTGCCTTGGAGCCAACTAGTATGGACAGAAACCTCCAAAAATTGTAAGAAATAAACCTCTCCTTTCCCAACTTTGGGCATCAGGTATTTTGTTTCAACAACAAGTAAAAGTAACTAAGACAGCCACAAAGTGATCATAGGACATCAGGGCCAGTAGGTAGACTTTAGTAATCACATATGTGCAGAACAAAAAGAACTGTATTCTACATGCCAGGAAAGAAATTGTTTTGTTGTTGTTTAAGACACTAGCCAACATCTTTGTCACAATGACTGGGGACTAGCAGAAATCCCCAAAAGACAGGTGACTGGGGAAGAAGTACATGGGGTTATGGAGTTGGGGGCTGACCTGAACCAGAGCTTTCATGCCCAGTTTTGGCCAAAACACTGATGCCATAAATGAAAAGGAACAATGAAGAGGACAGGTCTCAGCTCAGGGACATCTGACTGCCCAAGGAGGATGAAATCTATCAATGTGGTTCTGTTTTTCTCCCCCATGTGCACATTTTGTTTGTGGTCAAAGAAAAAGAGTAAAGAGGGTTTTTTTGTATGATGAAAAATTTAGCTTTCATTTTCTCCAAAAAAAGACATCAGAAGTAGTAGTAAAGATCATTCAACTTACAAAGAAGATAGACATTTTCCTTACAGAATTTAGCAAAAGTGAGGGCATTGTACAACAGCAATGCAAAAGATACTTATTTTTATTTAAATATCACACAAAATCATTACAACATATAAAAATTTAACTTATCATCAATTTTTCATAGATGAACTTAGTCTTAAAGAAAGAGGCCAAGTTATTATTAATTATTCCTATTCTTCTGTGAATACCTGAATCTCACTACTGGACAGATTCTTTAATCAATATTCCAAATACTCAGGTCCTTGGAAATTATTTTTAAAACACAGGATATGGCTGGGAACTTAGCTCAGTGGCTTAAGTAGCTGCCTGGCAGCAGGTTCTGAGTTCAATCCCTGGTACCAAAACAAACAAACAAAACCAATAAAACAAAATCCACAGGATGCACTTCCTAAATTGGCTTCCACAGTGCTTAGTTAGGCTTAAGATTATCAATTTACAATTGGTTATTTTTATTTTAGATTGAGCAAATACATTTCATACTTTGTAATACCATTTTTCTCTATAAAATTAACACAGTGTTTTCTCTATCAAATTAGATAAATTTGATCTTTTTCCATACTCAATTGCAGTGTTCCTCCAACTGTGACACTGCAAGTTTATAAGTACATGTTGGAAATTAATGTACCACTGTAAATCTGTGTGAAGTAATGATTTATTATGCACTTTGGAAACCATTAAGAAAAATGCTCATGGGACTTGCATCATTATTCATGACACTGCAGTTTAGAAATGACATGAACTGAGAGAAGTCTTTAAAATTATGCCACACATATACATTAAAGTACACACTTCTTATATTATAATTTTGACTAACAGACCAACATGAGGATGTCATAAAATCATAATAATATTAGCTTATATATTAAAATTTGTTGAAATAACAGGTCATTTATTTTGCTAGCTTCTGTTAGTGAATTAAAAAGAAAGTTTTGTGTTCACATGTGTTGATATCTAGTTCTCTGAGCAATTTGTTTGAAGATAACTATACTATTTTATGAACTATTGTGACGTTTATTATGTTGGCATGAAATAATTATTATTCCATAAAATACAAGAGTATAAAGTAAGTATTAAATGAATGCTTTAAAATAAAACAAATTACAAACTAACTTCAGTAAGCCAGATCATACATGGAGATATTATTTATACATAAATTGCATTGAATATCTAATCCTGAAAACATCCATGAACATGGATATTTCTACTCTTGAGTATAAACATTGTATGCCACAAACATGTACAATGAAGAAAGAAGATCAAGCAATGAGTGGAGGGGAGAGCAAGAGAAGGGATGAGGGATGAGCAAAAGAAGTTGAGATGTGTCACATTCATGTATGGACTTCCCATGGGGAATGTAAACATTCTATGCAGCACATGTGCACTAATAAAGTAATAAAATGAAAGCAGACATTCCTGGAGGAGGCATCATGTTGCCTGGAGACCTTCTCAGCCTGGAGTTTACCATACTTTTCAACTGCTTTCAAAGACATGCATGATATGGACATTGATACATCTCCATTTGAATAAAATCAGTTCTGATTATATAATTTTCTGTTTTCAATTGGCCAGTAAAAATGAGTTATGTACCTCTAACTATGTCTCAGCTGGAACATAACATGAGAACTGCTCCCATTTTCAAAAAGATGGAAAGTCAGGTGGGCAGTTGCATGGAGAATGCTGTTTCAGCATGAGCTACTGCAATTCCTGCTAGGTGTTGCTTTCTAAAGATATTTTCAGTGCTCTGACACAGAGAGATTAACATCTGCTGGTGATGTGCTAAGCACTGTAGAGCACACGTGACTGCCACCTTCAAGTCACACCCTTACCCAACACACAGCATATCTGGATTGTAAATCAAAATGGGATGCTTGGGAAACCTTCTTAAGAGAGATCTTTCACAAGTCTTTTGCAGGGGTGAAACAACTCTTCTAAGTTCTGCTGCAGAGGAGTTTCATGTGCCTGGCTTTCTCCATGAGCAGTCACACTGCCTTTTCATATCATGCTCAGCATCTGGGTGACTGTCAGGAGAATTTCCATACAAACTTCACCAGGATGCATGAATGGAACCACTGTGAGATTTGCATAAAATGAAAAACTACACGACCTCTGTATTCTCTCCATTTTCCCTGTCACATTAGCAACTGTCCCAGGATATGGTGCTCTGCTCTATCAGTGGCTCCCATTTCTCCAAGAAATGAAGAAGACTCTCCTTCACCACAAAGAGGGAAGTAGATGTTCTTAAATGGTTCCTCAAAGTAAAAAATTTCTCAGCATATTATCTCACTCATTTGAAGAATGTATACTGATTGTTTATAAAAATCATCAATACTCCCTACCTTCACAAATTCTTCTTCTACTAATTGTAACTGTAATAAATTTATCATACAAGGAAAAAAGTTCCTAATGCCTAGAAAATACTACTCATATTAACTACTTCCTCAAAAAATACAAAAACAAACACATACACACACACACAAATCCCACTGTATTCTAAACAACCAACCTGTGGGGGGAAAAACACATACACACTGCTTCTTCTGTTTCTGAAACTATGACAGGTGGAAATTATCATAGGTTTTATGCTTTGAATATATGTCTGGTGTCTGTTTTCACTAAGCTTTAAGAGAATCATTGATCTCTTGTGATAGCCACCAGATACAACCACTCTCTACTCAAATAAATCAGTTATTGACACTATCAGATAAACCTTGGGAAAAGCAAAAATCGTTGTACACTCTATCATAAACTAACTCAGTTTATCCAGATTTTATGTGAGTTACAGAAAATTCCCTGCTGTATCCTGACTCTACCTTTGTGAAGGGATACTTACCTTCCTATGGGGAATTCTACAAATAGCTCTTAGAAGCTTTGTACTACACACAAAAGGGCTTTGCTGAGAAGCATTGGTTCTGATATTTCATTGGAGTTAGCTCTGGAGACCAAAAAGGAATGGCATAATGAACCTCTTGTGTAAAGAATAATTGTCTTGATTATTTACAGAACAAATTCTACAGAGTAAGTATGGTTCCAATTATAACTACTATGAATCTGGCTGTCCCCATTCCTGCAGCAACCTGTGCATGGTGCTGGTTCCCAGCTGGAGTTTGCTTCCTGGTTGTTTTGTCTGGTTTGGTCTGGTTATGTTTTGTTTTTGTACTGCAGAGGGAACTCACGGTCTCACATTTGTGCTGCTAGGGTAAATCCCCAGCCCTCTCTGAGAGTCAGTGACAATCACAGGCTGCTGGGTGAGAGAACAAGGCCATACCAGGAATCAAGCCTGTTTTGGGAACCAATGCCATGCACTTGCAGGAGTGGGGACAGCCTGACCCCAGCCCCTTCCAGTGCAGAGGCTGGCAAACAAGAAATACTAATACTACCCCCTGGCCTGCCATAAGCAACAGGCTTGCCTGAGAAACACAGGCTGTGAGGATAGCTATTGAGGTGAAATTCAATTGGATGCTTATGGCAGTTTGTTGTTACACTTACCTTGCAGGCCTAGGGCTAGTGGAGTGATCATTTGTTCAGAAGATAGTGGCACACAGTGTGACATATGGGGGGGTATTCATCAGAAAATGGTAGCCATTGTTGATAATCTATTGTCTTGTTTTGAAGTCCTATATTGTTTTCATTGTTTTGTAGGGTTGGATTTTATTCTTTTTTGTTTTGTTTCGTTATGTTTAATCTGATGACATGAGCAGCTACTTCGAAGTTAGCAAGATATCTTATGGTAAACATTTTGAATTTACTATTGTCTTGTTTTGATGTCCTTTATTGCATTCACTGTTTTATTTTGACTGTATTCTATTCAGTTCTGTTTGGTTTTTACTATGTCCAAAGTTATCCGCACATATTTTGAAGACAACAAAAGGCATCGTGATAACTATGGTAGATTTTATAAACTTTTGAATTCCTGTATCACTTACACTGGTTTGTTTTGATTGGTTTGATTCTGCATTATTTTTCTTGCTTTTATCCACTTTAAAATAAAAAAGGTAACTACTATGAACACATGTCATCATTATAAAGAATAGATGAGGTTGCTACTTTTACAGTAGTCTAGAGTGTAACTTACCTAGAATCACACACAGAAACCCTGATAGCGAGACAAAAAATGTTTTCATTCAATTTACCTCATGAGAGTATAGCTACCTTGGTGCTGGTAGGGCAGACTCCTAGAGCACAGCGGATGACCATTATTAAATCAAGATGTCTCCAGTTTCAGGATTATTTCATTTACAGCCTGAACTAATAGTGCACCAACTGTGCTCTGTGTGCTCCTAGAAACTCCAAATATTTCAATAATTTTATGAATGCAATAAAGAAATCAATTTTCAATGTGTTGACACACATGTGGTTTTCAAAAATTGTAGTTTATGAGAATTCTTAGAATCTGAGGAATCTTTCAGGAGCTTCTCTCCAATTGAGTATTTTCAGAAAACCTTTTTCTTGTATTATTTGAATTTAAAACACTCCTCTTGTCTATTCAGATCTTCCTGTGTGAATTTTCCCAATGATAAAAAAAATCAGTGTACAAAAACTAAACATGAAGTGTGCAGTTTTCTTCTATCAAGACATTACCCATGTCTGACCTCTTTATTTCTCTGTCAAATGTACATTTCTTTTTTTCTGGAGAAGAATGCCATTAGGCAGGTATTTCACCAGAGATGAGAGCATGTAGTAATATATAAAAGAGATTGGTGAAGATATTAGCTGAATTCCTTTTCATTGTATTCTTAGTACACCTTCAAATAATCACCAAAAAAACTCAGAAAAGCCTTCTGAGAACAAAGCTCAAAGACCATCAATAAAGACACCACTGGTGGGCTGAGGATTTAGCTCAGTGTCATAAGCATCTGTCTGGCAAGCAGAAGGTCATGAATTTGATCCCCAGCACCAAAAAAATTAAAATTGAAAAAAGATACCACTGGCTGAGGTGTCACAACACAGGACAGCTTTTGAGTTTTTCTATTTATGTTAGTTAAAGAGATAAGTTTTGCTGAAAGGTGATTATTTCCAAGCATTTAATTGGAATATATTTTAGTCAAATAACAAATGTGAAAAATTTTAAATTTTTAATGAAATTTCATATGTGCTTCATGATCTAAGTATGTATGCCAGTATAATGTGGTTTGCCATAATGTACATGTTGAACAATAGTCCAAAGTGGTTAAATGTCACACCCATCACTTTAAACCTTCATCATTTCTTTGAGAAGAGTACATTCAGACTCTGCTCTTTTACTTTGAGACATTTATTTTTTTGTTAACTATATTTATTTTCTCTTCCACAGATCACTAAAATGCTTATCTTTCTAACTCAACACTAATTCTGTTGTCCCATCACTTCTTTTCTACCAGCTATTTTCCCCCATCTCTTATTATCTCTATTACACTTTCAACTTCTGTTAAATCAACTTTTTTTGTATTGGGAATAAAACACATGACTTCATGTTTCCCAAGCAGGTGTTGTGCCACTGGGCTATATCCCCTACCCCTGTGAAATCAACTTTTAAAAATTTCACACAGGATGGAGGTAGTGAAGTTTTTTTTTTTTTCTCTGTGCTGCTTATTTTAAGGTTATATAATATTCTCCAGGTCCAGCGACATTGCTGCAAACTGAAGCTTTTGTTAATACCAATTTAAGCACATAAGATAGTAACATATCAGTAAATAGTGTATTTCTGAGCTTTAAGTGGGATGTTAAGTTTTCCAAACTTTTTAATTTCATTGTTTTAAGCATAGTACCTTTAAGAAGAGGAATGATAGATATGTTTACATAGTATAAGACTTAAGGTTACTGTACTAGAATTGTTCAAAATGAGTAACTCTCATGACTGCATGTAAAATCACACCAACATCTGTTTAGAAAAGCAACAAAACATTTTTAAGGGTCACTTTGTATTTTATTAATTTGATGTTTATTTTTATGAGTGATAAATATATTGAGCTACAAGTTCAATTAAAACCAAAAATCTAAAAAATATTAAAACTTGTTACTGCAAAGTGTTATGAACAAAAGAAATTAAAATACAAATATAACAAGTTAAACTATAATATTCCATAGAGGAAATGAACTTACAATATGTCCAAAAGAAGCAAAGCTGAAAATTTAAGAATTAGAAATGCTTATATTTGTATATTTTCAATTAATTACACTATGCAATGGAAAAACTCTCTTTAGCACTTAAATCTATAACAGGATACAGAACCTGCTGAAATAAATACTTTTGTATGTAGGCTTTCAACACAAATTGGAATAAATGATCAAAATATAAAGAGTACAATATAAACCACGTGGTGTGCAGAGGAAACAGAATCTGCCATAAGGAACCTGAAGTGATACAAACTGACAATGACTGTCAGACTAGCTGTCAATGTGTGATGGCTAGTGAGCGAAATCTTAAAAAATGCTCTTAGTTTTGTTAACAATTGTTTTTACTGCTTTGTTTAGAGTATTAAAGTGGGTTATTCTTGGGTTATTCAGATAAAAAACTGAACATTTATAACACAAAAATATGTACATCCTTTCTCCACGGAGGACTGAAGAAAATGAGAATTATGCATTAAGAGAAATTAAATGTCACTAGTTCAATTTAGTATTAGAATGCATCATCACTTAAACTGAAAGAAAATTAGTAAGGTGAAAATGCTTAACATGTCATGAAACAGAAAGTTGTAAGTACCCAGACAAACACAAATTGATACAATAGAAAGAGCACTCCCTCATCAGATATCCAATACCTAAAATAATCTTAATTAAATATTGATCCTTTGTATATAGAATGATTATTTAATCAATATTTTATATAATAATGTATGCAGAAGAAACATTATAACAATGGTTCTAATTTCAAAATAATTTGCCCATGTAAAACACAATAATTTGCTCATATAAAATCTTGCACAGAATTTTTTTTCCTTTTTACAGAAAGTATTTAGAAATTTATTTTTTCCAGTGCATTTTACTCACTTTTCATGCTGGACAAAATTTTTAACACACAGTACAAAGGAGGAAATTTTTATTTTGGCTCAAATTTTTATTGCATGGATTGCTGGATATAAAGCAGAAAAATACTGGTGATAGACAATGGCAGAAGAAAGCTACTCATCTCCTAGCAATCAAGAAGCAGAGAGTCAAAGGAGGAGCTGAGGACTAAAACACTCATTTCTGGGAGATGCCCAAGGTGAACCACTTCTTCCACCCAGATCCCACCTCCTGACAGCACATTCAGCTGTGAACTCACGCTCATATCATAAGCAAAAATGCTTCTATCCCAAATATGGGTAGCACAAGAGTTTAACAATTCTCATCATTTCTGAAAAGTCCAAGTCCAAATTCTCCTCTGTAACACAAGTGAAGCTCTTAGTTATGATCACATGGTAAAATCAAATGAACTAAACATCTCTGACATACAGTGTCACAAGGTAAATGTTTTCATTCTAAAAGGAAGAAAAAGGGTGATAGAAAACCAATCAAAACAAAACCAGTACACTGTTGATTTATTTTTCTTCCCTCCTTCCCATCCTCCATGGGGCCTCCTCTGTTGTTTTTTTGTTTGTGTGTGTGTGTTTGTTTGTTTTTCTACCCTTCACAGCCTGGGCTCTGCATAGACCCTTTAGATTCATACAAGTGACTGCACTGTGCCCACTACCTACTCTCCATACAGGGCCAACAATGGAAGGAGGTTATGGTGAGGATTAGGGTCAGGGTCCCCAAGCAGAGCAGCTCCACTGATGTTCAGGAATTAGCAATGCCACTACTGCCTAGACAGATTGACTCTCTCTCTCTCTCTCTCTCTCTCTCTCTCTCTCTCTCTCTCTCTCTGTCTCTCTCTGTAGCACCAGCCTAATGTGACCCATACCTTGCCACAGTGGGGTACAACCCCTCACCTCTGATGAACCCATGACCAATGAATGTCAAATTCTAGCTAAATCATTTCCAGCTGGACAGGACAGACAGATGTCTGGAGCCAGGGGATTGTTTGTGAGGGTTAGGGGAGTGCTGCACTAGGGCAGGGGAGTGGCCCTCCTGGATTAGGATTAGGTTAAGTGGAGGGTGAGGATTAGCCAGCTGCTGGGACTATCTAGCCATGGTTTTATGGAAGGCCCCCTGCCACCCTCCTACCCCCTGTAGCAGTGCAGCATCATTGGAGGCTGGATCTGACTGAGGCATCGCCCGTCCACCCAGGAAGAAAGTGGTCTGATCTGGTCTGGTGGACCAAAAGTGAACACTAAGCTCTAGGTGAAATTTTCCCTATGGGATGTCTGGCTGCTGACTAAAAATAAATTCTCCCGGGCTTCCTTGCCTCCCTGCCTCCAAAGGGGCAGGCACAGTTCAGTGCAGGCAAGGTTCCAGACTTCACTGCCTCCCAGCCTCTTTGCCTCATGACTCACCACAGGCTTCCTCCTATGTCAGGTGGGGGAGCAGGGTTGCTGCAAGGGGCCCCCCCTCTGTCTCTGGTTCCACC
>PVLA01018870.1:0-13524 GCA_004027455.1 Hydrochoerus hydrochaeris
CAATCACTCTGGAGTTGTCCCAGACAGCATGAACAAACTTAGAAAGAGACTCCATGAATGAAAACAACAAGGACCAATGGACCAAAATTGGATTCAGACCCTGTTCTCACTATCCCCTTGGCTGACCACTTGCTCTCAGCTCTGATAGGACCAATTATTCTCTTCTTACTTGCCTTAACTGTCAGGCAGTGCATTGTAAGATGCCTTCCATATCACATCCAGGACCGATTTCAAGCTGTTAAAATGCTTCTAGTTAAACAAGAAGGTGCAAATGCATTGTCCACACATGATTGTACAATGGAGTCAGAGATTTGACTGAGTGACCAAAAGCAGTGGGAAATGTTGTAGGCTCAAAAATTCAAGACGTGCCTTTACACCCTGTTCAACGACTTATGCGATTACCCCTTTCTGCAAGACTTGTGTAATCGCCCTCTTAACTTACAGTCTTGTGACTTACCCACCATGTAACCCCTCCCCTTGCCATGTAAGGTGATCCTGAGACCCCAACACCTCCCCTTTTGGTTTGCAACTTTAAACAAATGTCCTAGCAGTTCCCTGCTCAGGAGCACTCCTGACCGGACAATGGAACAGTGTGTCTGATGAGCTCAGCTAATAAAGTTTTTCTTTTCTTTTAATTTTTAGAGTCTGCCATTTTGACCATCTCAGTTTGTGGCTGGTTCTTGGGGCCTGGGGCGGAGTCATGCCCCTCCTGGCCTGGCACAGGGCCCCTTGTGCTGCTGGCTGGGTCTGCACATTCTGCTGGAGTGGGTGGAGCGAGTGGAGAGGGTTCCCTAGGCTGCACCATGCTGAGCCTCCCTCTTGGCCTTGCTTTCCTTATCCAACCTGAAATTCTGAGCACCTGGTGGTGGAATAAGGCCCCTGGCCCCATCTGTGCATCCGCCTTGGCACTCCCTGCTGAGGTGCAGTCCAGATGCAGCTCACCCTGCCCCAGTCTTCTCTGACTCTTTCAAACTTTAAAAGGCTGCCACCCCAGCGGGCACCACCTCTTCCCTGCACCAGCAGCTGCAGTAGGTGTCAGTGAAATACAACTGCAGGGAATAGATTATTTCAGCCTTTAGATGAGATCATCAGCATTTCACTATGGGACGGGGGTCATTTACTGCTTCTTTTCCTTTCCAGCTTCCCCAGATGCTGCTTTTTTCTAGGAGGCTGTATGGCAGCTGGTCGGCAGCCTGGCTGAGGGTTAACTGCGCTCACTGCTGGCCTGCTTCCTTCACCTGCATGTAGCAGTGACAGTGAGGCCGGCCTGGGACATAAAGACAAATATGTTTTCTGGTGTCAATTTTGTCACGAATGCCTGACCTGACCTGGGCCATTTCTGTTCATCTCCTTGGGTTTTGTGCCTTTTTTTCTTTAATTCCAGGGATGGAACTCATGGCCTCACACTTGTCAGGCTGGCCATTGTGCCACTGAGCTAGGTCCTCAGCCACTGCTCTCCTGTTTGGATGTGTCACCACATAAGGCTAAGTATAAGACTTTGCCTCTGGTGCAGTGATGGTGCAGAGGTCTTGCGCTGTGCTTTGCTAGTAGGAGAGGTGTCAGTGGTAGAGCAGACAGTGGACCGATTGACATTGAGCTCCAGTCCTGCATTTTAGGCTCATCATCTGCATTGCCACATTTCTTACTTTTGTAAAAGGCTTCTTGGTCATTTTGCTTGTGAATAGGCAGGTGCCATGTAGAAAGGGTCAGGGCACTCGGAGGAACAGTGAGAATGGACCTTTCCCAGGGAGTTGCTCACACAGCTCCTCCACTTTCACAGCACTGGGAGCTAGCAGTGAGACTAGACCTTTACCATGGTGTTCCTCACACAGCACCTCCACTTTCAGGGAACTGGGAGGATCAGTGAGACTAGATCTTTACCAGGGAGTTCCTCACACATCTCCTCCACTTTCAGTGAACTGGGAGGAGCAGTGAGACTAGACCTTTACCAGGGAGTTCCTCACACATCTCCTCCACTTTCAGTGAACTGGGAGGAGCAGTGAGACCAGACCTTTACCAGGTAGTTCCTCACACAGCTCCTCCACTTTCAGGGAACTGGGAGGAGCAGTGAGACTAGACCTTTACCAGGGAGTTCCTCACATAGCACCTCCACTTTCAGGGCATTGGGAGGGATCAGTGAGACCAGACCTTTACCAGCAAGTTCCTCCCACAGCTCCTCCAGTTTCAGGGCACTGGGAGGATCAGTGAGACTAGACCTTTACCAGGGTGATCCTCACATAGCACCTCCACTTTCAGGGCACTGTGAGGAGCAGTGAGACTAGACCTTTACCAGGGAGTTCCTCACACAGCTCCTCCACTTTCAGGGCATTGGGAGGGAGCAGTGAGACCAGACCTTTACCAGGGAGTTCCTCACACAGCTCCTCCACTTTCAGGGAACTGGGAGGAGCAGTGAGACTAGACCTTTACCAGGGAGTTCCTCACATAGCACCTCCATTTTCAGGGCACTGTGAGGAGCAGTGAGACTAGACCTTTACCAGGGAGTTCCTCACACAGAGCCTCCACTTTCAGGGCACTGGGAGGATCAGTGAGACTAGACATTTACCAGGGAGTTCCTCACACAACTCCTCCACTTTCACGGCACTGGGAGGTAGCAGTGAGACCAGACCTTTAACAGGAAGTTCCGCACACAGCACCTCGACTTTCAGGGAACTGGGAGGCACAGTGAGGCTAGACCTTTACCAGGGAATTCCTCACACTGAGCTTCAACTTTCAGTGCACTGGGAGGAGCAGTGGGACTGACATTTACTAGGGAGTTCCTCACACAGCGCCTTCACTTTTAGGACACTGGGAGAAGCAATGAGACTAGCGCTTTACCAGGGAGTTCCTCCCACAGAGCCTCCACTTTCAGAGCTGAGGGTCTTAATCATGCAGCATACTAGCTTTTCTTTTCAAATTGCTTTATTTTAAGCTTTGCACTGAGTAAGTGGCTTTGAGAGCCTGAATTGGTCATTTTAAATGACCACTGGTCACAACAGGGAGCCCTTTCAGTAGGTGGCCCTTACATAATTGAGCAAGGTCTACTGCTCTTGTCATGTCTAAGAAGTTCTGGACTTGAGGGCCATCCTCCTGCACACCTCTCAACAGAGGAGTGTTTTTCCTCTTTTGATAAACACTTGCATAACTTCCTCCTTTTTTTCTGGAATTCTTTCTTTATTGGTGCCATGTTCAAACTCATGACCACATGCTTGCAAGGCAGGTGCTTATACCACTGAGCTAAATCCCCAGCCCCTTTTTCCTGAAATTTCATTCTTTGACTTGTAAAGCGATCACTCGGCTTGACAGAGTTAGCCATTTCATTTTGGGAATTTAACTGTGATCTGAGCATTGTGGTAAATCATTTTCTTGCATTATAGCATTATAATATTCATACTCCTGTGTCACGGAATCCCTAGTATTACCTTTTCCCTGAGAGAATCCCACAATTCATGGGACTCATGCTCATGACTAAGATTTATTCCATCTGTGTAGTAAAAATACACATCGAATCATTGGAAAAAAGGCTCAGGAATGGGGGAAGGAATCCACGGAAGGCTTCCAAGTGGTTTTTCCCTTCCATGATGGATCACTCAGAGCTCAAGAGCAACATGTGTACCATGCTTAGGTCAATGGAAGTGATTGAGCAGTCAGTGTGAGAGTTTTCATTGGGGGATTGCTCATGACTGGTGTCTTAGTCAGTTTCTCATTGCTGGGACAAAATACATGATACCCACTAGTTCAACCCAAAAAGATTTATTTTACCTCAGTTTGAGGAGGATTTGGTCCATACTTGGTTGGCTCCAGTGCACGGCAGGAGGAAAGCCACAGTACTGAGGGAGGCACGAGGCATGTATCTATGTCTCCATCCATCCCTCCACCATGCCCAGGCTGTGCCTAGAGTGTCCCACTTCTTCTCAGCAGGCTTCACCTCCTAGCATTGCAGTTGGCCGTAAACCCAGCAGGGGGACGAGGCCGTACTGGGGTCTTGGCAGTGCTTTGTGCTGCTGGCATATTGGGCGCTTGGCAGTGGGTATATTCCTCCTGCACCACCATGGCCACTAGGTTCATGAGCCCCCTGGGTAATGACGGGTGGCTGAAGAGAAAGCTTGGCGGCTGTCTGTAGAATAGGTCGTCCCATCCACTGGATAGTTAAAGTCCTCTTCTGCTGAGGTCACCTTTTGGTGGACATTTACATGGGGCTCAAGTATGTCTGTATCTTTGTCCCTATGGAGAGGCCTGTCCACATTCTTCCTCCTCAGATTTCATTGTCACCAGTTTTCTAGTGGTGATCCCTCCACATTTCTGACTTTTCCAATACCACTGACTGCAGCCCATGAATCTATATACAGTCGCATGTCTGACCCTTTCTCCTTGCAGGCAGAAGTGGTCTGCTGGGTCTTACGGCCCCAGTGGCAGAGCAGCCTGGACCTGTTGCACAGTGTTCCTATTCGACACCAGCAGCATCTGAGTCACTCAGTAAATGGATTAGATCAAAACATCTAGTGGCGGAACGTGTTGCTTCCAAAATGCAGGCCCACTAGGAATGTGACTCCCTTTTGGCTTTCGGGAGAGCCAGAGGTTTTCCAACTTTCACATCAGAAATGAAATCTCTGGGTGCCAGCAACCACTGGACTCCTAGAAATTTGACTGAGGTAGAGGGACCCTGAATTTTCATTGTATTGATTTCCTATGCTTTGTGCTTTTCTAACAAGTCCAGAGTGATTCCTGCCTCCTCCTCACACACTCCAGTCATTACAGTATCATCAGTGTAATGGGCCAGCATGATCCCTGAGGGAAGAGAAAGATGACCAACATCCCTGTGAGCTGAGTTAAGGTGCCGTGCTGGCCTTGTGAGCTGAAAGTGAGTGTTTCTGCCAGGCCTCTTGGATGACTATGGAAAAGAAGACCCTTACCACATCAAGAGCTGCGTACCAGTACCGAGAGATGTGCTAATCTGCTTAAGCAGAGGGGCCACTCCTGCATAGCGGCTGTAGTTGGGGTCATCGCTTTGGTTCAGTTTAGAAGCATCCACCATCATTCTGCAAGCCCTATCCATGTTCTTTACAGGCCTTGGAGCAGAACTAAATGTGGCTGTGGTCAGAAACAGCATCCCTGCATCCTTCAAGTGCTTGAGGGTGGTGCTAATCCCGGGCTGCCTGCAGGAGAGGATGTTCTTTGTGATGTAGGATTTTGGCAGCTCAAGGTGGTGCTAATGGCTTTCCTTTGTTCTTTTCAGCCATAGCCGCCTTCATACTACAGTTTAGGGGACCAATATGAGGATTCTGTGGAGTGGCGGGTATATCTATGCCTGTGAGGCACTCTAGATGAGGGAAAGGAACTACAGGAAGGGTTCAGGGAGTTGCAGGACCCACTGGGAGTTGGAGCTTTGCTAAAGCACCAGTGATCACTTGCCCTCCATGAGCCTGTACTCTTAGTGGAGGGCTACAGTGATGCTTTGGGTCTTGGGAAATCAGCATTAGTTCCAAGCATTGTCCGGTAGTCCCCCAATGGCTGATCATTTTCCTTCCCCCAGAGTACCGTTCCCTTGTTTTAGGCACTTTTGTGTAAAGATGGGATGTTGACCATGGAAGGTATTGGTGAGCACCAGGGTGATTCCTAAAGCGGACCTGGGCCTCGCTTCATTCACAGGGTCCTGGGCCTAGAATCTGGCTCAAAGCTGGGAGCTGGCTGAGGGGATGTGGTTGCCATTCGCTATAATTTCAGGTAGATTGCTGTCCATTTGCCCTTCATTTCTGAATCCTGAAATGTCTCTGCCTGTTGGGAACATGGAGACAGGTTTTGAGCCACAGCATAATAAAATGGTGTGGAGTACAACTGCCAGCGGAGTCCTTAGCACAGAGCCTCCCTAGCCGGGTCTTTCCTGACTTTTACCCTTGGCCTCTGGTCTTCTGAGCTCTGATGGGCATCTCCCATCATGCTCTGCTGCCAGCATTCTAGGGCTGCTTCTCCATTTGGCATCTCCAGAACTTTCCAAATTCCTCCTGCAAGCCATTTCCAGTGTTGTGAACCATTTGATTGGGTACAGTCACAGCAATGACCTGACTTGTTTGGTACTAAAACCCTTGCCGGTTACTTTCTGCCACAGTTCAAGGAGGAGAAGCTCCTTTTGGCTTAGAGTTCATAGTTGGCTCTCTCCAAGGTAGGGCAGCATGGCAGAGGGTCATGAAAGGGTAGATAAGAAGCCACAGTGTTGAGGGCTGGTGGGGTATATATATCAAGGCCATGGCCTCAAGGACCCACTTCCAATTAGCACCACACCGATGATCCTGTACCACAGGCCCATGCGCCCGTATCACACAGCCATGGTGCATGTCCTTAAGGTGACATTTGCCCCTGTACTGGAATCTCCCACTTAAATAACCCAACTGGCTGAACAGCAGTAGTGTTTATTCTGTTCCTTTCTCTGCATGATTGGTTTGTCCTCACCATTCACATCTTAGTCAAAGTTTTACATGGTCAACTGGCCAGGGTGTAGCACTCGTGTAATCTCAGGAATCAGGAGGCTGAGACAGCATTGGCTCAAATTCAAGGCCAGCCCAGGAATCAGGAGGCTGAGACAGCATTGGCTCAAATTCAAGGCCAGCCTGGGCTACACAGTGAGTTCAGGTCCAGCCTCAACTGCATAGAGAGAGTCTGTGATTAAAAAAATTACATGGCTCGAAAGTCCCTCCTTTGGGTTGTGTACATCAGGTGTGTTTTCCCAGCCATGGTGGACTGCCCAGTACATTATGGTCAATAAAGGAGAAACAGGAAATGGAAGTGCATAATCTCCCTTCCTGAGTATTTGCTGGTGCCACAGTATGCTGAGAAGGAAGGCTAATCTCACTGTCCCCCGAAGTCCTGGCACAGTGTTCAGAACAACCATCAGTGATCTACAAACCCTTCTTCACTGGTGGAGTGATTGTGTACCTGTGTCTGTGCTCACCACCACAGTTGTTCTGTCTCCTGAGAATGTCGGGAGTGGGGGAGGAGAGGACTCCTCCCTGGACACAGATATGTAAAGTGATGGAGCCACACACTGAATACAGTGAGATGCTTAGTGCTAAGTGGGTCAGAGGAACCTGCAATGTGAGATACTGGGGCTGGAGAATCAAGACAGAGTGTAGAGTTGTGAGTCCAAATGGATAAGTAGCAGAGCGTAGGGTCACTGTGTGCCAGTAGTACTGAAGGCGCTGGCTCAGGGAGACTGAGGCCGACTTGAGACAGCAGCCCTCTGAGTGCATGTGATCTGCTAACAGGATGAAGGAAGGGCTGCTGTGTCAGGCTGACGCTGCAGCCGTTTTGCTGGCTGCTAGCATGCAGCGGTCCCCTGGTGACAGGGGCAGGATGATGGCATCAGACAGAGGCCCTAGGCCCACATCCAGTCTTTCTTGGGGGTCAGCCTCCTGCGGCCTTCAGAGTCCTGGCAACGGCAGCTTGAGAGCTGAGCACAGTGTTCGAGGTAGCTGGGGTCCAGCTAGCTGTGTCAGAACTGGACTTCTGACTCACCTAGCAGTACAGGGACAGCTATGTGGTGTGTGTACTTTGGCTTCCCTGCTTGCGAGAGGGGCCCTGTGTGAACTCTGCCCCCCATCCTTCCTATCCATCCAATGCAACAGATGCTCACTTGGTAATTTATGACTCATTCTTTTCTCTTTTGCATTGCTCTGTTTAAAATTTCTCTCTCTGTAAATACATTTACTTGTTTTTGAATAAATGCCTAGTAAGTAGAGGATTCATCAGTGTCGTATCTGTCCTCTCTCGTCTTTTCCTGTGCCCTAGCTGGTGCCCCCATGGCACAGATGTCCTGAGCCTGGCCTCCCCCAGTGGGGCCCAGCCAGCTGTGCTCTCTCCCCAGAACCCAGGCTCCCCAACTTGGGATGGCCTCCTGTCTCCCTCGTTCCTGGGCATGGAGCTCCGGCTGTGAAGTTGGCGATGTGATTTGGGACAGGGAGCAGGTGTTCTCCTTAGAGCTCCTGTAGTGTTGCCCCAAGGGACCTGTATCTTGCTTACAGGCCAGAAGGCAGAAGGCACAGCCCAGGAAGTCCTGGTATGGCCTGCCGCCCAGAGTGCCTCATGCTAGGGATCCTGGTAGGTGGGGCGAGTAATGCCAGGGTCACCAACAGGCTTATTACCAGCATCGGCATTTGTGTTTGTGTGTGTATGTGGGTGCTCGTGTGAGCTCTGTGTTCATAGCCTCTGCCAGGGTGCAGACTTCAGCCCTCCTAGTTGAGGATCAGCCATGTCCCATGGCCACTCCTGTCCTGGCTTTTACAGGGAAGGAGTCAGGACACAGAGCCAGTCAGCACACCAGGACGGTCATTTAATGTATACTTGGCACATGAGAAGAATGAAGACGGCATCCCAACGTGGTGTGTTCCAGGTCAGGACACAGCGCAGGAAGAGGAGACACGGTACTGGGTTCCAGAGAGTGCAAGGTCACACAGGGAGAAGGAAGCCTGTAGGCACGGGAGGGGAGCCATCCCAGAAGGCTTCCAGGAGCAGCAGGTCTTGGGGCAGGCAGCCAGGCTGCGCCCCTGCTCAAGGGCTGTTCCCCTCAAAGCACACTGGGTGGGAAACCTGGGGCCCCTGGGGCACAATTCCAACCTCATGGGGGTGCCAGTAATAGGAGGCAGAAATCAAAAGCGTGGCAAACAGAGGGCTGTGGAAGGGGACTCTGCATGCTGTGCTCACATGGGGCCAGTGCAGAGAGAGCTGTAGGGGCTGCAGGTGCCAGCTGGCTGGCAGAAGAGGTGGCCAAGAAGGAACACATTTCAGAGTCATGGAGCCAGGGGTTGGGGTCACAATGTCAATTAGCCAGGGGGCCATGAGAGGAAGTGAGTGTGTCTCTGATGTCTCCTGTGGGTGATGGCTGCAGGGTGACCCATGCCAGAAAGGCAGGGAAACCGAGGAGAGGTGTGGCCCTTGGCACAGCCTGGCTGGGATCCTGAGCTGTGCATGGGCCCAGCTGGGTCCGCAGTGTGCTGATGCTGCATGGGGAGACGGGAAACTGCTCAGAGTCAGCCGGGGCTGTGTGGACCAAGGGAGGCTGGACAGCGCCCTGAGGGGCACCGGGCAGATGGCAGACAAGGTCAGCACATGCAGACCCTCAACACCTGGGACATCAGAGGCAGCCACCAGCAGGCCAAGGCTGTGAGCACTTGGGACAGGGCTGCACTGGGCTGGACACTGGTGCAGGGATAAAACACATCTCGGGTTTCCAAGGAGGACAACAGAAAGGCAAAGTAACAATAGTTTGTTAATATTCTTAGATGGGGCACATGTCAAATGCAAAAATTTGGAAGCACCCAGTTCCATTTAAATGTATGGGGAAAGTGAAGTCCATGCTTTTTAGCTTTTTAAAACCGTGGCTAATTGTAATCCTAGTCCTTGAGAGGCTGAAGCATGAGGATCATTGCAAGTTCAAGACCAACCTAGGTTACAAATAAGCTCAAGGACAATTTGAACTGTATAGCAAGGTCAATAAGACAAAACAAACAAACAAACAAACAAAAAGAAAACAAAATAAAGAAACATGTCTACTAAGAAAATAAAAAGTGTACCAGTGACTTGAGTATAGCATAATAGTTTCTGGACCCTGAAGTGCATAGAATGTGGCAGAGAATAAGGGTGGGAGGGTGGAGTGTGAGGTTTGCAGGGTCCTGCATCACTGTGGGGCTTGGGGAGTGGAGATTCCCGCTCCCTGGTCCTGGCCCCAACCTCCCAGTTCCCTGTCCCAGGATGGCTCTCCAGAGCCCCTGTGAGATGACCAGGAGGCCCAGAGAGCCAGGCAGCCAGGACAGAGGGAGGGGCAGCAGCCAACCAAGGGGAGGGTTTGATAGGCTGGGGGGGAGTACAGAGAGGTGAGCAGAGGTGGGAGACCCCGGGTCCCTCGTAGGCAGGACTGGCTGAGCTCAGTCGATGGGCTTCAGGTGGTAGCGGAAACGCACCTCATAGCTGGGATGTGAGACACCAAAGACCCAGCGCCTCGGGTCCAGAGGGGGCACTGGGGTATCAGGGTCCACCAGCTCTAGGTCAAAGTATGTGACCATGAGCAGAACAAAGAGCTTCATCTCACTGAGGGCAAAGAACCTGCCAGAACACATGGACATGCCTGAGCCCCAAGGCATGATGTAGTGATGGATCTTCTTGCCCGCCTTAAAGAAGTGCACTTTGCGGCTGCCATCAGGGTTGAGGAACCGATCGTACTTGAAGGTGCAGGGTTCGGGGTGGATGTCAGGGTCCATGTGCACAGACAGGTGGGGGAAGACGGCCACTCTGTCTCCACGGCGCAGCAGGAACTCATACCCACTGGCCATCGTCAGGGTGCAGTCTTCCCGCACTGCCCTGATGAGGGCTGATGCACTTGTCAGCCTCAGCGTCTCTTCCATCACGCTGTCTAGGACCGGGGTGTGCTGCAGGGCACTGACCTGGAAGGTGAAGGACTGCTTGGCTTCCAGCTTGGTCCCATGCAGTACCCGGGCAGCCTCTTCCTTCACAGCTTGCATGGCTTCTGGGTGCTTCAGGAGGAACAGGAGGCCCCAGAATGAACCGGGCCCTGTGTTCCCCTGTGAGGCCCATAGCATCATGAAGTTGAACCTGTCCAGCATCTCCGGGGTGGTCCCCCACTCACTCAGATAGTGGAGTATGTAGCTCAGAAAGTTGCTTATGTTGTCCCTCTGGGGGTTATGTCTCACAGAGAGCATCTTGGGAAGGACACGCCGGAGTCGGCCCACTTCTAGCCATTCCCAGGGCCCCAACGTGGAGTAGCGAATGCTTGGAAAAAGCAAGTCAAACCTGCGGAACTTCTTGAATAGCTCCTCTGCCTGGAGCAGGTCCTGCTCCTTATCCTTGGTGCAGCCAAACAAGCTCAGGTAGCCAGCCTTGAACAGGACGTTGCAGCAGAAATGAAAAAGCCCATCCTCTCGCCAGCAGCTGGCATCGCCTCTCTGGCCTCTGGGCCCCAGCAGCACCAGGGACAGGTTGTCCAACATGACGTGGTTCATGTCCTCCAGGCCGTCCCCCATCAGGAACTTGGTGCTGGCAAAGGGCACAAGACGATGGTCACTCTTCACAGGCTGATATCCAAACACTTTTTTCATGCGTTCTCGGGAATGCTGATCGAAGTCAAGGTTCTTCTGTGTATTCCTGAGAATGGGACCAAAGGAGAGGGGGTCCATGACGAAAGTGAAGAAACGGCTCCCGAGCTGCACGGTGAACACATCCCCATGCTTGGCCCACATTCCCCTCAGGAATTCAAGCATGTTCTTTTGGAAAGCTAAGGCATGGCCAACACAAGGTATGGAGCCCTTGTCCAGGGGAGGCTCCTGGGGCCTGCGTTGTCGCAAGAGCCCTGGCAGACAGAGGTAGCCCACGATGGCCACTAGCACAGCACCCAGCACCAGGCCCCAGATCACCATGGTTGTGCTGCTGCAGCTGTGGGCAGATGCTCGCTGTCTGGCAGCAGGAGATGTTCGCCAGGATTTATTAGCGGGCATAGAAAGGTTGGCCCACCTGGACTTTGCTCTAACACTCAAGTTGTGATAAACGAGCCTTCCCCTAAGTTAATCCATGGCCAAGTGTACCCACAGGAGGAATCTGTGGGCACAGCCCCCTCAGCAGCACACATCAGGGTCTGCCTTTTGAGACTCTGCCCTCGCGCTGTCTCTCCATGCCAAACTCGAGCCCATTCCCCACTTTCACAGACTTACCATGTGTCTACATATTCCAATGTACCCTCCCATCCTATCTCATTTCCTAGGGTGCACTGTGTGATCACACAGCTCCACATCCCCCCTTCCTTTACTCTGAAAGTCTTGTCATAAGCTGCTGTTCGTCTCTGGCCTACAGGTCATGTGACCCGACCTCCCTGAGCCCCATTCCTTCCCTTGCAAAACAGAGAGGGCAGTGCCCACAGATGAAGTTTGGTGATGGAAACGCAACACTTGGGAAGACCTTAGTTGGCTTTGCTCCACAGGGGCAGTCACCTCTGATCCTTCCAGGGCCCGTGGTAGCCCTGTGCCCAAATCAAGTCCTCACCCTAGTTCATTTTATCATGGTCTCCAGTCCTGTCTCCTTCTGGTGCTGTGCAGTCAGACATGGGAGCCAGTGCCCAGCTGCTATGGACAGCCCAAGCCAGAGCGCAGGAGTGTGGATGCTGGCCCTAGGAAGAGCCGCAGCTGGACAGGCGCTGAGTCCACTAAGGATGCCCTGTGAATGCACCCCCTCCAGCGCTCCTGACCTTCTGGACTGAGGACTCTGCAAGTGGAGGCCCAAGGACCTTGCCTGAGTCCTCCACCAAGAGGAGGGGTGCTGGGGGTTGCAGAAGTCACAGACAACAGGGACCAGAAGCAGTCACCATGGGACCAGGAGGCCTGTGCTCAGGGGGAGCCCGCATATCCAGGGAGAAAGCTGCAACATGTGCACCAAACTTTAGCTGAGTAACCCCGCATGGTTGCCATGTGGGGCTCAGGACAACTGAAGTGGCCCTGCCACCCCTAAATCCTTTGTTGCCTTTGTCACATGCAGGTAGAGCATGTAGAGGCCTAGGGCCTTGGCCCTCCCATTGAGGTCTTTCACTGAGCAGAGAGCAGGAAGCCCTTTTTGATTACAAGCACAAGAGTTCTGCACCATCAACTTTCCCTGGCTCTGGAATTCAGTCATCAACTGTGGGCCAAATCCACCAAGCAGTTTGTTCCCCGGTTTTTATCAGATGTAACGTCCTTTTATGTTTATCGGTATTGGGGATTGGACTTGGGGTCTTTGCCGAGTTACATGTCTATTTGTTTTCTTAGATTTTGCTTTGAGGCAGATCTTCCTGCTTCAGGTTTGGGCCAGCCTGTGTCTGCAGGGGCTCTTGGGACAACCCAGGCCCCAGGAGCCCCCCTGGATAAGGGCTCCATATCTCATGTTGGCCATGTCATGGCTTTGCAAAAGAACATGTTTGAATTCCTGAATGTAAACCTCCCCGTTTACATTATTAGTATTTTTTTCTCTTGTACTTTTTCAGAAAGAGTTTGTCTATGCAGTTCAGGCTGGTCTTGTCACTTACTTTGCAGCCCATCATGGTCTTGAACTTTTCAAGACACCCCTAAATTCTTCTTAGCTTTGTTACATGCACAGAGCAGAGGCCGAGACCCAAGTCCATAGCCATCCATTGAGTTACCTGTTGCTGATTTAAATTTATTTTTATTTTAAATTGAATCAAACAAACCAAAACAGAGCAAAGCAGATCACAACAAAAGAATGCAGTCAATACAGGACTTCAAAACTTGACAATAGGAAATCAGCATGGTTATCATAATATCTCTTGTTTTCTTCAAAATAGCTGTCCATATCTTCACACCCCATGCATTCAAAGAAAACAAAATAGTATAAAACTGATCAAAGTAAAAGTAAAGGATGATAGCATTATAGGCCTTCAAAACCAGACAATAGGAAAATCAACAATGGCTACCATAATGTCTCTTGTTCTCCTCAAAATAGCTGTCCATACCTTCATGTGTACTGAATTAAATAATATAAAAA
>PVLA01018871.1:0-13513 GCA_004027455.1 Hydrochoerus hydrochaeris
TTTTTTATGTTTTTGAGTTTGGGTTTTACTATACAATTTATGCTGGGCTTGAACTTAATATGTGGTCCAAGCTGGCCTCAAATTCATAGTGATCCTCCTGCCTCAGATTCCCCAGTTCTGAGAACACAGGTATATGCCACCAAGCCTGGTTAGCAAGTTAATAGCTTTTATTTAAGTTTGAAAGTAGGAACAGGATATAACTCAATACTATGGCACTTGCCAAACATAGTCCTTGTGTAATGGTCCACATCTGCTATTCCAAAACTATGGAGTTCACAGCCAGCCTGGGCTACATAGCTAGACTCTATCTCAGAGGAAAAACAGACTCCAGTAAACATAATGGTACCCATTTCATAGAGCCTCTCTAGTCTCTTCCAAACAGACTCATGACCTGAACAGAGAAGGTAAGATGGTTGGGCTATGTGATGTGTCCTTTGTAACTAACCAAGGCCCATGGAGTGTTGACCAGAAACTTCTCCCACCCTAGAAGCAGCTGAGCTTTCAGAGTCCTCATTAGCTACTTCCAACAAGGACTGGCGTGAAAAGAATCAGTGGCTGACAGTGGATGGGATAGTACCATTCTGGTGCTAAAAGGACCGAGTTATGGCTTTGGGCTTATGGAAGACAGAGATATTGAGGCAAACTAAGGAGGCCTCCACAATGCACAGGCCAGAGACTCTGGTCCTGTTGGTCTTTGGGGACATTAGATGTGACTTGAACTTGGCTTGAACAGATGCCTCTTCCTGATTGTTACCCACAGTCCTTAGTGCAGCCATCTGAAGGTGAGTATGCAGTGCCCACCACCTCTGTATGAGCTGGCCAAGAAGAGACTGCTGAAGAGGGACAACATAGCCTGCTTTTCTCTGCAGGACCTGCCCACCCTGACCTACCATGACCTATTCATGGAAGCCTTCATGGGGAGACACAATGAGGCCCTAAATCTTATAGTGCAGGCCTGGCCATTCCTATGCCTCCCTTTGGGGTCCCTGTTGGAAATTAGAAAGCTAGCAACTCCACGACTTGAACTGGAAAAGCTCCAGCTGGAGGAGAACAATCCACAGAGACTGAAAGCTGTACCTGATGCGCTGGATATGATGGTGGCTCAAAAGACACGCCCTAGGTGAGCATGACCCAGTTATCCTGGAGAGAGGGTGTAGGGAGCCTGGGGAAGAGCAGTGGGGTCATGGAGAATGGGGGGGTGAGTTGTGGGCAGCTGCTTCTGATGCTCTGACAAGAGGTCACAGAGACCATGACCATGGCTAAGCACCATCTGGGAAGGGGCTTCCTAACAGGGAAGTTACGTGTGCTCACTGTGCAGACCATGGAAGGAGCATGAACCTGGCTCCTGTCACAGGCAATATCAGTGTAACCAGGCTATTTGCTACATGTCAAGGGTACAAAAAGAAGGCAGGAAAAGGAAGAGAGCAGTAGATGCACAGAAAGCAGAAGAGAAGCACAGGTTGGAAGTTGAGTCTTTCCTCAATTCTGGGTGGGCCTCTCTTTTACCCAGAGCAGGTGGAAACTGCAGGTGCTAGATCTAAGGAACAAACACCAGGACTTCTGGACTGTGGGGCCCAGAGCCATGGCTCATGCCTGGACACCAGAAAATGACTGTAGGGGACAGACAGTGGATGGCCATCTGGTGAAGGTCGTGGCAGAACTTCTCAGCAAGAACATGGCCCTCAATGGATTGCAAACCTGTCTCTATGAGTGGGCCCAGCAGAGAAGACATTTGATCTGCCTGTGCTATAAGAAGATGGAGGTTTATGAGCTGCCTTTTGATCCCTTCCTGGATGCCCTCAAGCTGCTAGAGCTGAACTGTGTTCAGGAGGTAGAAGTGTGCCACTTCTTGGGTGTGAGAGACCTGGCATCATTGGCTCCTTACCTGGCCCACATGAAAAATATTGAGAAACTTGCTCACTTTTCATTCACTAATGGGCATTAAGGGACCCAAGGAAGCACTGCAAGGTATGTTAATGAGCTCTTGCTTCACCTCCAGAAGCTGAAGTGCCTGCAGGAGCTCTGTGTGGACTGTGCCTATTTCCTCAGAGGCCACCTGCACCAGGTGCTCAGGTGAGGAGTGTGGAGAGCTTTCCCTGCAGACCACTGCAAAGCCTTTCTGCATTATGTGCATTGGAGTGGACAATTATCGTCTGCCTGCTATTTGGGAATTAAAAGAGATGGGGACAATAGAATGTATGTGGATTATCTTATTCCTACTGTATCAGTAGCAAGATGGGACAGACTCACAGAGACAGAGATAAACTAAGATCATCAGTGAGGAAAAGCCCACCATGCTAGCAACGCAGCTGTGGTGGGGGTATCATAGACTGGGAAAGGTTTGTCGAGTTCTCTATAAGAATCATTTCTAAGTTGAAGCACTGGAAAGAGGAAAGAAAGAAAAATGTAGACAGCCAAAAACAAATGAAGCTTTGCTGGGTCAGGGGATAAGACTGAGCCCAACATGGGACAACTACAGCCCATGTGGTCAGAATTTGCCTCACTTGTCCTTTCTGCCCATCTCCTGGCTTATCTGGGACAAGAACGCAGTTTTAAGCCTGGCAGTGCACAGAGGGGCTGCAGAGACTGGACACTAAGCCAGTCTCACAAAGGCAGTGATAGGACTCAGACTGGTAGAGAGTAGGTCCAGTGCTCAGTGCATTCCACACTCAGAAACAGGTTGGGCATCATTACAGGATTAGAATGAGCATGTGGCAGTGGCCAAGTCCCATCAGAAGCCATTTTCACCACGCTCCATTCTCTACCACAGTTGCTAGAAATAACTGCCTGGTCTCTCTGTATGTGCCTGAAGACCCCCTTGAAGACCCTCACTATAACTGACTGGGAGCCTGTGTCCTCAGATGGGAAGCATCTGTCACAGTGCCCAAGCATCAGTCAGCTGAGAGACCTGGATCTGAGTGGAGTCTGACTGACCCAGTTTAGTCCCAAGAGCCCTCAGCTTCTGCTGGAGAAAATTGTAGACACCCTGATCACCCTGGATTGGAGTCATGTTCAGTGATAGATTCCCAGATCAACACCATCCTGCCTGCCCTCAGCCTCTGCTCCCAGCTGAACAACTTCAGCTTCTATGACAACAATATCTCCATGTGTGTCCTGAAGGCCCTGCTGGGCCACACTGCCAGAATGAGCCACTTAACTCTGGAGCAGTATCCTGCCCCACTAGAGAGCTGCAACAACATGGGAGAAGTACAACCAGAGACATTTGCCCAACTTTGTGCCAAGCTCATGGATACTCTGAAGGCCATAAAGAAGCCAATGATGACCATGTTTGGTGCACCTCACTGCAAGTATTGTTACAACCAATACCTCTGTCATGTGGAGGCCTCCCCATGTAGCTTCTACTCTGATTATAAAAATGTCAGAAGTTTTCTTCTGGACTTCTGGAAGTGGAAGACAAGGAATAGGATTTTCTATAAGAGGATCCATAAAAGCAGGCTAGACCCCTGGTTGCTATGAGTGGAACAGGATCAGCTGACACTGGAGAATGGCTTAGAGAGTAAAAGCTGTCTTGGGAAGCAATGGGATATTGTTGGACCCGTGTCCTTTGGGTCAGAAATGGGAATCTGCTTTCCCAGGAGAAATTCAAGTTTCAGAGGTTCATGCGGGTAGTATGCATGACAAGGTATTTGTACAACAGCAGTCAGAAATCAAAAGAAGTTTGGTGCATGACCCCCATATATCCATGGCCCCTTAGCCTAGATTTCTATTCACATGTAGACAAACTCCTGTGATAGTAGCCAATGACCAGGAGATATCTGAGGAAGGCACCCAGGGCCTCATGTTATCTAAGCAGAACAAGACCTTTCTGATCATTCTTTGCTACTCCTGACTTCTCGGGCCATCTACCATATCCCTGCAAGGCCTGTGGCTTTCCATGGATGAAGGTATACAAGGTTTTCAGCTTCCATGATGAATACAGACTGTCTCTCCAGAGCAGAGCATGCAATGGGTTCTAAGTGCTCCAATTTTGGGGGACATCCTTCTCTTTGGGCCAAGGGAAATAAAAGATCCACAGGAAATAGGGGCAAGCCACCTTTCTGTGCCTCTAGAATGCTGGGACCATTGGAATTCTGCTGTCACTAGTGCAAAGTTCTCCAAAAGAAGAAAGATGTTCCTATCCTGGTCCCAATGAATGTAGAAAGAATGTATGATGGCTTAAAGGTTGACTTCCCATTTGCATAGCTGTCATTTTTGTCTGTTTTACAGAGTTCCTGGGACTCACAGCCTGCTCACTCATATTTTCATTTCATCACAAACCCAAAAAATGTGTTTTCAATGTGAGCCTAAGGAAATGTTTCCTCTGACACTTGCCAAATTAAAGTACAGGCCCAGTGAGTGACGTTAGACCTTGTGGGACCCAGAGCACAGGCACACATATCTGGGAATCCTCATGCACATGAACATGAGGCTCAGCTCCCTCTTCAAACTGGACTCTTCCGTTTCTCTGTTCAGTATCTGTTCAGCTTGTCTTGGACTCTCAGTAACTCTGAGCAAACCACACACAGGGTGGTAACTATTGCAAGTTTGTATAAGATTGGTTATCAAATTTTGTTTTCTTTTTTCCTAAAATAAAGGCAATTTGATTGCTAATCCTATGTGAGACACTCTTGAGTTCTGGGGCCAAGTGAAGTTGGAACTCCCTTGCTGCCCTCAAATGTACAGTCCCTCTGGGAGATGTGCTGTGATAGCTTTCATTCCTCTGTCCACCTGTATTTCCGATGTCTATCTGGACACCAGGGAAATCTTCCCATACAACTTTTCCCAAGTTTCAGGTTCAGGTCATCCTGGTCATTCTCAGTCTCATGATGAATGCCCAGCATCCAGCTTCCCAGTGAAGTTTGGGGGTCAGATAGTTTGGACCTTAGCCTTGAGGGTGATCACCAGCCTTGTGGTGCCACTTTTCTCCCCTGAATACACACATGACCACTTGTCTTAGGTTTTTTGTCTCATTTATTCTGTTTTTCTGAGACAGGGTCTTGCTGTTTCAGGCAGAACCTGAACTCATAGTGAAATGCTTCATCCCAACTGCTGTGAGTTATGCCACCCTGCTTGGCATAACAATGAGGTTTTCTCTTTTCTTTTTCTTTCACAAAGTCTTGCTATGAGCTCTAAGCTGCCCTTAACTTCAAACAAGCAGCAATCCTCTGCATCAGCCTCTCAAGCGCTGGGATGTCAGGTGTGCACTGGCATTGCCTTAATGGCTGTTTTAGGAAATGTGAAGTACTAGTGACAAGAAGGGGGTGGCCACTCAAGCCTGTTCCTCCAGCACTGGGAGGCTGAGGACAGAAGATGCTGAGCTGGAGCCAGCCTGACACAAACAGCAAGTTTCCAAGCCAGCAAGGGCTGTGTCACAGGGCTCTCCCTCCAATGAATTTGGAAAAAAGGAAAAAAGGCCAGTGAGATTCACACTGAAAGATTCCTGTGTTTTTGTTTGGCTGGATGATCTCACTATTTTCATAAAACTGCTTAGACTCACCAACATTTTCCCTTGATGTTTTGTTTTTTGGTTTGGCTGTTTGTTTGTTTGTTTGAATACTCAGCTTTCCCATAACACTTTATCCCTTCTGTTTTGTTTACTTGAGAGGTTTTTGCTAAGAAATTCTTGCTGGCCTTGAGTTTGCAATGGAACCTGCACTGGCTTTATGCTCCCAATTTGTGTGTCTCAGTGTCAAAAATGATGAAATTAATAGGCCTGGGCCACTTTACCTGGAAATTTAGAGTCATTTCCAGAAATTTTTGAGACAGGTTATCTATGTTGTTAGGCCGGTCTGGGGCTCATTCTGTGGTGCAAGCTGGCCTCAAATTGGATGCTCCTTCTTCTGGCTGACTACAGAGACCAGCATGCATCATCATACTCAGTTCAGGAGAAAGGTTCATTTACAGTACTGTTTTGTAGTTTCGTTTCCCCTCCTAATGTCAGCACCACATCACAAACTTTCCTGTGTCAATCCTAAGATGATCACACCCCATGTGGTGAGCCTCAGTGAGGTAGAAGACGACAGTACTGAGTCCTTGCCTATCATGATTCCCTTTCCTGTGCTGGGTTCATCCCTTAAAGTGAAAAATGAGACAATTCCATCAAGATTAACTGCATACAGGGACAGAGACTAATCATATTCTACACACTGAAATTTTTCTTGCAAGGATCATTTTCCTCTGGATGTGGTGGCACACATCTGTAATTGAAGCCCTTGGGAAATGGAGGCAGGAAGATTGCTGTGAGTTCGAGGCCCACCTGGGTTACATAGTGAGTTCAAACCTGAACTACAGAACACAACTCTGACAAAAAACAACATCAACAACTATATATGTATATATATATATATATATATATATATATATATATATATATATATGTAAAAATTTTTAAAAACCCAGGAAAACCATGAGAGAATGTGGAGACACCAGGAAGCCCAGAGCCTTTGTGGCCCCCTGCCTGGTCCTCCTGGAGACTGGGCACTGTCACCCTCCTCCAGATCTTCTGAGTCACCCACCTTCAAAATGCCATCCCACCTGCTCGGCCCTCGGTCAGTCTAGACCCATAACCTACTGCCAGAACTGACAAACAGTGTTGCACATTTCCAGTCTTCCCTGGTGAGCAGATTCAAGCAAGCATTAGATTTTGCCTCTGGATGTCACTCTCCTCACTGCAATTGTTTTCTTTTCTGTTCAGTTTGTCTCTTTAGAATTTGATAAGCAGATGTTTACAATGCTTTCATTGTCTTGCTGGGTGGGCTTCTGAGACCATATCTTACTTCTGTTCTCATTACTGAGACTCCATAGATAGCTGACACCCACAGCATAATAAGCGAGGCTCACACTTGCTGACTCCAAGACAGGGTGGCCTGGCAGAGGGCTCGGCAAACAGAAAGCATCAGGTAAACAGGGAAGAAGAGGGATGTATAATGGCCTTCCAGGCAGGGCCACAGTGACCTTCCTCATCTCCCCAGGTTTTCCCTCCCAATATTACACACAGCTCGAAACCCATCGGTGGACTAATCCAATATTGAGAATCCCCCTGCTGTGATCCAGTCACACCTGAAGTTTACTTGGGAGCATCTTATACTTTAAGGGGACATCTAGCCATAAAGCAAAACAAAGTCTTCCTATAGAGCTTAAGTACAGCACTTAGGTGGCTGGGGCAGGAGGACCGCTGTGAATTGGAGACCAGCCTGGATTACTGAGTTCAAGGCCAGCCTGAATTACATAGTAAGTATCTCAAAAAGAAAAACACAGGGACTGGGGACTGAGCTCCACAGTTCAAATGTTTGCTCGGTAAGTGCAAGGTTGTGAGTTCAATCCCTGTTACCAAAATAAATAAATAAATGTAAAAAATGAATATAATAAAAAATAAAGGTCAGGTACTTCTGGAAGACCTCATGGAATTCAGGCTGGCCTTGAAGTCCACATGAGCAGGCCTCAGCCTCTTCACTGATGAGATTACAACCTTGCACCAGTCCATCCAGCTTGTGCGTGTGTGTGCATGCATGTGGGTGTGCATGTGTGTGTGTGTGTGTGTGTGTGTGTTTTGATGAGTGATGATGGGCAGACAGTGGGGGACTTTAAGAACATTCAGTGGGGACTTTAAGAACCTTAGTGAGGATACAAGAGTCCCTGGTCATTGCTGAGTGGAGTCCGGGAAGGAGCCTGTAAACTGTCGGGGTCTAGGTCATCACAGGGAGAGGATTTCCCATAACTCCTCTCATCTCTCCCTATCAAGGAAGGTAAAATTACATGGTTCAAGACAAGCATGTGTTGACAGGATGAAGATGACCAGGGACTCATTACCAAACAGGTGACCTTATCTGTGTAAAGAAGTCCTGAGCCTCTGCTTCAGCTGAGGGATGGCTCCCTGCTGATGATCCAGGGGCTGGTACTAGTCAGAGGGGCTTAGTCAAGACCTTAGCTTTCCTGTCAAATGAGCACAACGGTGCACAGCCAGGGGACAGCACCCTCACAGGACTCAAAGAGATGAGGCTCTTTTACAACTTGGCCTGGGCATGTCAAACAGCAAGAGCTCCACATGTCCATCTTTTCCTTGACTAACCCTCCTGACAAATGCACCACACTTGCCATCTGTCAATTTACCACACATTCCTGATACCAGGGAGAAGGACTCAGGGTTAAAATGGGAGCTGGTTTTTCATGTGGCCACTACTGACTCAGGGTTCACCTAAAAGCCAGCAGGGACTGGAGGTGGAAAACCCAAGACTGGACTCACCTCCAGTGGGGCAAAGGTGCAAGTTCCAACTGGTTGCGTTTGCTCGCCACCTGCTGGTAGTCAGGAGCCATCACCATGCATTTTTACAAGCATTCCTAGTTTCTATGTTCATTTTCAAACCTGCAACTCTGCAACAGTGTTGAGTATAAATATTCAAATCATGATTTTTCTTTTGTACTGGGGAGTAACCAAGGGCCTTTTCACTGAGATCCATCTCAAGCACTTTTTGAAAGCATTTTAAAAAGGTGTTTCATTGCTGTGCTGGGAATGAATTTAGGGCCAGTACACTAAGTACATTCTCCAATGTCTGCCTGTCTGTCTGTCTCTCTGTCAATCATTTATCCATTGATTTTGGTTTTCTGAAACAAAGTCTCACTGTATCCTTAGGCTTGTCTTGAACTCACTGTGTCGCCCAGGCTGCACTTGAACTTGGTCAATCCTCTGGCCTCTGTCTCTGCAGTCTTGGGATTATAGGCAGGTGCCACCATAACTGGTATTTATTTTACAACACAGCATCTCACTACATCATTAAGTTGCTCAAGCTTAAATAAAACTCTCAACCTTCCTTCCTTAACCTTTCAGACTGCCCTGATTACAGGCAGAAATTCCACCCTTATACTTTTGCCATTTTGATACTGGATTTACTGTGTCCCATTGTTACCAGGCTGAGCTGGAAATGACACCCACTTGCCTCAGCCTCCCAAAAACCAAGCTTGCAGGCAACCCTTATCATATCTGACGTGTTGTGATTTGTCTGTTTCTGCAACAGTGCCCTCCCATGTGTCCAGTCTGAACTGGAGCTCAGCGCCTAACCCGGACTACCTTCAAACTTCCAATCCTGTAGCCTCAGTTCAATTTTTGACCTAGGAAAGCAAAGTCAATCCTGAGTAGCAAAAAGCATCGCAATTCCTGACTTGAAATTATACTATAAAGCTACTGGGAAAATATAGTGTGGTGCTAGCAAAAAAACAGACCTGAAGATCAGTGGAGTAGGTTAGAAGATGCAGAAACAACTGCAGACACACTCGGCTACCTTATCTTTGATAAAGATGCCAAACACACTCACTGGAAGAAAGATAGCTCTTTAACAAATGGTTAAAAGCCTGGAAAAACTGGCTCTACACATGCCGAAGATTAAAGCTGGACCCATCTCTTTCACCATGTACTAAGCTAACATTAGAATGCATCACAGATCTTAATATTAAAAGCAAAACATTAAATCTGCTGGAAGGTACATTAGGTAAAACTCTTGAAGACACTGCTGTAGGCAGACTTGATCAATAAAACCCAGATTGCACAGGACTAGCTCAAAGAATCAACAACAGGAATCTCACATTATTGAAATGCTGTTGCCCAACAAGAGAAGTCACCAGCAGAGTGAAGAGACAACCCACGACTTGGGAGAAAATGTTTGCCAGCTGTTCCTCAGACAAAGGATTACTATCAAGAGCATTTAAAGAGCTCAAAAAAATCAGTCTTCCCAAATTCAAAGACCCAATCCCAAAATGAGCATCTGAGATGAATATACACTTCTTAGATACAGAAATACAAACAGTAAATAAATATATGGAAAAATGTTCAATATCGATGGTCATTTGAGAGATGCAAATCAAAACAACACAGATTCTAGCTCACTCAAGAGACCATAGCTATTATCTAGGAATCAAGCAACAACAAATGCTGGATGGGCCCTGAGGAAAAGGAACCCTTCTCTACTGTTCATGGGCATGCAGACTGGTTCAACCACTGTGTAAACCAGTGTGGAGATTCCTGAAAAAACTAGGATTGGAGGTCCCATTCAACCCAACTGTTCCATTTCTGGGTATTTCCCAAAAGAATGGAAAGCATCACACCACAGTGATATATGTGCACTGGTGTTTAGAGCAGCACTGTTTATAATGGCCACATCTTGGAAACAACTTACATGCCCATCACCTGATAGATGGATAATAAAGATGTGGTACTTTTATACAATGGAGAACTACTCAGCCATAAAGAATGATAAACATGAGAATATTTTAGGTAAATGGATATATCTTGAGAACATACTCATTAGTGAAATAAGACACACGTGTAAAGACTGTTATCATTTCATTAGTGTGACAAGCTGAAAGAAAAAACACATGTATGTATATGATGTATATGATATATATGTATATGTATATAAAATAGTTAAGACAGTTATCCTACTGATTTCTCTGAGATCACTGAAGAGAAAGATTTGTCCTGGTAGTGCCTGTACAATTCAAGGCAGATGTCTTGTGCTCTGGGTGAATGAGTTGGGGATTACAATGCACAATGTATGGATCATTGTTACTACCTGATTGATGTACTTTAAATTGTTGTTGTGGTTTTCTTCTGCTTCTTTTTTTCCCTTTCTTTTTATCTATGAATGAAATGGAAATGAAAAAAACCTTGAAAACATAACCATAAATTTGAACCATGATGTGAATGCTATCTGTAAAATAATGCATATATTCTCCAAGGAGATGAAGAGATTCTGAACGTGTACACACCCAATACACAGTGGGTGGCTTAGAGCATTTTTGTCTGCTCATCCTGAAGCACTGACCTCCCACTCCCCCTTTGTGCATTACTAAATTTATCTGTTGCTTTTCTTTTCTTTACTTTTGTTTTTTAGATAAGTTCTCACTATGCAGTTCAGGTTGGCCTTGAAGTCACTCTGAAGCCTAGCCTCGTCTCAAACTCACAGAGATCCTCCTACCTTGGCCTCTCAAGGGCTGGAATTAACAGTATGCACCACTATGTCTGGCTTTTGTGTCTGTTTTTTATTTTGTCTTTTCACTGTACCCTTCATTCAGGCAGTCGGGGATCTTGGCCAGGTCCCTGACAGATGTTCTGCTACTGTAATCATTAGGAGGTATGCTAGTCAAAATTACACTGCTGCTGCCAAGTGCCACCCACCTCAAAGGCAGTCTCCTAAAACCTTACCAGGTGTCCTCCTTGGCCACCTTATTCACATGGTGAATATGGCCCTGTATGGTTGTAGGCTAGTCCCCAACACCAGACTGATGAGTCACAGGACACATTTGAATGGATGTAGGATGCTAAGACAACACAACTAAAGACACAAAAGAGGTCTTAAACAATTCCTATAATTCCCATATGACTTGTCCACTTTGTTGGTTATATTTCTTTGGAATGAACATGAGAATATTTTTTCCAAACACATGGGGGCCAGTTTCCAATTCATTGGCCCCCATTTTGCAATGGGATGAGAGTTCAGCGTGCTCAGCTGGAAATGGGTGTGTTGCTCTCACCTTGCTTTATCTGGGAGCTAGCAGACAGTCTTCCTGGTGACCTTACAGGAAGGAGCAGTCCTTTAGGATCATGAGCACAAAATCGATTTGGGACAAACGGAGGACTGTCCTATCTTTGTCAGACTGGGGTTTCTGGCAGCACATTGGTTTCCCGATGGTTGTGAATGGGTGTCTCAGCCTTGCCTGAAAGGACGTCTCTTTCCTCAGTGTTTGCCCAGCACCCCTGGCCTTCCAGATTCACCAGGATGAGCACCGAGTCCCCACACAGACTACTGAAACTGGCAATTCAGAGTCTGCTGAAAGACAAGGCTTGGCCATGAGGGCTGTGGAAGATTTGCAGTGTAAGCGCTTCCCACCAGTATTCATGGAGGCCTTCACAAGAGGACACACTGAAGTGCTGAAGGCCATGGTGCTCTCTTGGCCCTTTCCCTTCCTGCCCCTGGGAGTCCTGATAATCTTGTGGAAAACAAGGAATTTGAACACTCAGGTGGATGTTGCCCAGGGCAAGAATCGGCTATCACAAGCTGTGCTGGGTGGGCTCCATGTGCTGCTGAACCAGAAGCTTGGTTCCAGGTGTCCTGCAGGGAGGGCCATGGGATTCAAGTCAGGGACTGAAAGTGTCAGGGAGAGTAGGGACTAAAGGGTGAAGCAGAGGCTTCTAATGCTGACAGAAGATCAGAGAAGCCTTGGGCCCTGCTGCGTCACTTAGGCATGAGCTGCCAGAAGGGCAGGACAGCTAACACCAGAGGCAGCAGTAAAAGGAACAAGGAGCTCCTGGCTCCACAGACACCAGGAGTAGGGACAGGAAAAGGAGAAGCAGAAAACTGCAGAACAGAGGAGACAGAAACTGACCTCAGGGATGAAGAAATCACAGGAGAAAACTGGGGTGCAGTATAAACTCTTAAACACCTTCCAGGTTCACCCACAGGAGGTTGAAATTGCAAGTGCTGGGTATGCGGGATTTGCATGAGGACTTCTGGAGAGTCTGGGCTGGAAGCCAGTTGGCAGTGGGCTCCTCCCAAGTCACTAGGAAGAGAAAATCAGAGAAGACTCTGCCAAAGGTAGCAAAAGAGCAGCCTCTCAAAGTGATTTTATATCTGTGGCTCTGTGAGGTTCACATGGGTCCATTGGAATTCTACCTCCTCTAGTGGGTCCAGGAGAGGGAAGATCTGGTCAACTGCAAAGTACAAGGATGTGGATCACAAGCAGGTGCTTTGAAAAGATCACACAGCTCTTTAAAACTCAGCCTTTATTCTGTGCAGCAGGTGGATGTGAGTCATTGCTGGAAGCTCTCCACCCTGGCTTATTTTGCCCCTTACCTGGGCCAGATGCAAAATCTCCACACACAAATTCTCTCTGACATGTTTATGCCTACCAACATTTCCCCAGAGAAGAGAAAGCAGATGGTCACCCAAATCATTTCTTAAGTTGTGAAGCTTCGCTGACTGCAGGAGTTTTATATGGACTCTGCCTCCTTCCTGGAAGGTTATCTGGAGCGGGTGCTCAGATAAGATGTGAAGCTCTCTCTGCAGAGTCAGAAGATCCTTTGGTCTGTTCTACAAAGATTAGTTGACATGGATGGTGTGTCACCCACACACAGATGTGCAGAGATCAAACCCTGTAGAATCAACACATTGACTTTTTCACTCTTGAGTCCTTCAGCAGGGTGACATATAGCCACTCGAGGTGAGTAGTGAGACTGCAAAGGGGCCACTGTGTTAGGATACTATAAGTCAGAGGTCAGATACAGTGCAGGCAGATGTGTGTTTTCTCCCTCCGACAGCACATCTCGAGTAAGGTGCTGAGAAGCAAACAAGGCAGATGGCACCCAGGAAAGACAGGAATCCACATCTCACAATGTGTGAGCCACTTGCTCAGGAGATGCATGAGAGACAGTGAGCCCACCATCCTGTTCTCCACTGGGAAAGGCTGCTGTTTGACCCCATCAGAGGCTTCACAGCCTCAGCTGGATGTGATCCTGCTTTCCTCC
>PVLA01018872.1:0-13521 GCA_004027455.1 Hydrochoerus hydrochaeris
TAGTGCACTGCAATAGCCACCAAAAAGATACAGGCTCTATAATACAGGGCAACAACCATGCAGATAAAACTGCGAAGCAGGCGGCCTTAAGTGCCCCTACCACTTTGCTCCTGGAGGTCAATACTCTATCAGAGACCTGTTCAAAGGAGCCTCTCCAAACTCCCAAGATGGGAAAAGCAGAACTTCTAGCCTATTTCTGACAGGCCCATAAGTTAACCCATCTGGGGACAAAAAAGTTGTGCTTATTAGCCAGAAATCAATCAACAGATAGTCAACTGTCAGCCACCCAAATTAAGGAACTAGCAGAATGAGTTACCAAAAGTTGCCAAGCTTGCCAAGTTGTCAACGCTTTCCCCTCCAAATCCCCAAAAGGAAAGCGATTATGAGGAACCCGGCTGGGACAATTCTGGGAAGTGGCCTTTACTGAGATAAAGCCAACTGGATATGGGCTTAAATATTTGTTAGTCTTTATAGACACTTTCTCAGGATGGACCGAGGCATTCCCTACCAAAAGGGAGACTGCACCAACGGTAGTTAAATAGTTGATGGAAGAAATCTTTCCTCATTTTGGCCTGCCAAAGGTAATTGGGTCTGATAACGGACCACCATTTGTGGCTCAGGTAAGTCAGGGATTGGCCAAGATATTGGGGATTGATTGGAAACTTCATTGTGCTTATAGACCCCAGAGTTCAGGACAGGTGGAGAGAATGGATAGAACAATCAAAGAGACCTTGACAAAATTAGCCAAAGAGACTGGCTCTAAAGACTGGACCATGCTCCTACCTTATGCTTTGTTCAGAGCTAGAAACACTCCTTCCTCCCAGCCGCCTAATCTAACTCCCTTTGAGATCCTATATGGAACCCCTCCCCCCATTTGGGACCTCAGCCCCCTACTTAAAGACACCCATTTACCCCATACCTTTTTAATTAATAGACTCCAGGCTCTAGACCAAATTCTAAAGGTCCTGTGGCGCCAACTCTCTTCAGCCTCCCAGCCAAGCAACGGACCCGCTCATCACTAATACAATGTGGGAGACTTCGTCTACGTCCGTCGCCATCAGATACAGACCCTAAAACCACGCTGCTGGATCCACACATCTCACCTCAAGCCAGCACCGCCACCGCCAGAGCCTCAATAGAAATTGAAAAAGACTAAAAATCCCCTCAAGTTACGGGTTCGTAGGGTTACTATTCCTCTTCCTCCTTCCCCTAGGACTTTTCCTTTAGGAGGGGGGAATATGTGCAGCTTTAAAAAAAGAACAATGCTGCTTCTATGCAGATCATTCTAGAGTTGTTACAGAGTCCATGGCCGAACTCAGGGAAAGATTAAACCAAAGACAAAAAGAACGAGAAGCCCAACAAGGCTTATTTGAGTCTTGGTTCAGCCAGTCTCCATGGCTCACCACCTTACTGTCAGCCCTAACGGGACCCTTGATTGTGCTGCTCTTAATAATAACTATAGGACCCTGCATATTAGATAGAATAACAAATCTACTACAAAGTCAGATTGGCAATGTAAAACTAATGGTCCTCAGACAACAATATGAGATTCTAGATAACCCCAACAATAAACACCCCGATCTCTAAGATTAGAGATTCACAACACGAAAAGGGGGGAATGTAAGAGAAATTTTCTCTTATTAACAGTGCATGGTCTACACTGCTCCATGCTGCTCATCTCCCCCCAATATTCCAGGAATTGAGCCATTATAGTTAAAGCTGCCTAGGTTAAATTCAGACAAGGATAAAGCTGACTAGAAAACCTGGGTTGCGAGGTAGAAACAGTCCCCTCCCATGCTTAAGGAATTTATGGAGTGTACCTTCCCTGGGCATCTGCTGTCCATATTAGGAAGCACCCTCCGCTGCCCAACTCTAGACCACCCTATGGTCGTCTCCTCCAATAAATGTAAAAAGCCATTTAAATTAACCAATGCCTTCTGCTTCTGTAACCGTGCTTGCCAAAGTCCTGCCTTCCTTTGTTCGGTAGTTTAAAAGCCATGCTCCGGCATACCTCGTGGCTCTCTGTTCCTGCGTGTTCGGTGAGCCCCACGCATGCTTGGCCAATAAAAACCCCTTGCCAATTGCATGAGAAGGCATCTGTTGGCTTCTTCCTACACGCGGCGGGGGTCTGGACCCTCACACTTGTGGTGTGGTGGTGGTGCTAAAATGCATATGCTTCCTGTAACTTCGTCCTAAAGGTCACCTCCAGTCCTGAAGGGTCCCAGGTTTCATGAAGGAGAAATTTTGGTAGCAAACAGCTGGATTAAAACCCAGCAAATATGCTTTTAACTTTTTTTTATTTTTTTGTATCAGTAATTGAACTTGTGACCTCGTCCTTGTCAGGCAGGCACTTGTGCCCGTGAGGTAAATCCCCAGCCCCTATAATTTAACTCTCTGTCTTCTGGTCCTTACTTCTGTAGCGCACTGTAACACACTGCTTATTTAAAATCAGTGTGGATACAAGACCTGAGAGTGTTTTGTAAAAATTTGTTTTAATGTTTATTTGTAATTTTTTATTCTACTGTCTTCATTTTCCTTTGCTTCATCTCTCTTCTTTCCACCAGTGTGCAGAACAGTCCCCAGGAAGAGGGTTATTTCTGCTCTTGCGCTGCTGCTGAGCTTTCTCAGGCAGCCCACCGACTGCAGACTTGGGGCTGAGCTGGCGCTAGGGGCGGTGTTTTACGGCGAGGAGCGCGTCGTGGGGCGGGGTCTCCTTGCGTGGCGCAGGTGTGGCGTCGGGGCGGAGCTGCAGCGCGTGGGTGTGAGGCGTCTTCTTGGCTCGGATGGGCGCAAAGGTGTGGAAAGTCCATGCCCACTGGAGACCCTCAAGGCAGGGAGCGGCGCGCGGAGCCCCTGATGTCGTTCCGAGCCTGCCGAAGCCTCGTGTGGTGACGGGAAGGAGGGACGATGCGCCCTGACGGGCGCTGTGCTGAACTGGGCTCAGGAGGACATCCAGGGCCGGGGAGAGGGGACGGGGACCGGCCCGGCCGCCACCACGCTGGGCCGCCCGCCCAGGGCTCCCCGACCTGGAGGGGGCCGCGCCTCTGCGTTCAGTTTGGGAGGCCGCGGCTCCGGGCTCCGACCTCGGAATGCGCGATGCGGGACTGTAGATGCCAAAAACTGGAACTCCGCGGGCTTCTGGCGGGCAGGGGTGAGGGTGAGGGTTAGGGTGCCGCCTGCTGATATTACAGGCGCGCACCACCACGCCAGGATTCCCACTCTTCATTCTTTTTTTTTTTTTTTTTTTTTGGTACCGGGTATTGAACTCATGATCATGTGCTTGCAAGGCGCTTATGCCACTGAGCTAAATCCCCGGCCCCCACTCTTCATTCTTAAGTGGAAATTAAGTTAAGCAGCCTCCCGAATGCTGCTCAATAACAGCAGTTTATGCATGTAAATAATTGTATTTGTTTTAATTTTAAAAAATGATTAGTCATTATTTTACTAAAATGGGTCAGAGGCAGGCAAGGTGGTGCTTTCATGTGATCCCAAAGCTCTTGGTAGCTGAGAGGATTTCAAGTTTACAATTTGAGTCCTGCCTGGGCAACTTAGCAACACAGTGAAACCCTGTCTCCAAGGAAAGAAAAGGGAGCTGGGGAAATAGCGCAGTGTAAATTCCCTGATTCAGTTCTCAGTTCTGAAAAGGTCACTAGACTTGGTTGCCAGATCAGATAGTGAACCCGTATCCCTCACCAGAGTTGCCAGTGGGCCTGATGTACTCTCAACTGCCCTCCTATGAGGTCAAGATCTGTTTGTTACAGGACTCTTGAGTTTATTTTTGGCTCACAGTTTGTAGAGACTTCACTCCACCGTTGGCTGGCTCCAAGGCAGGTAGGTCACACGGCAGAGGGGTGTCACAGTGGGGAACCGTTCATGGTACCCACAATGTAGCAAAAGCAGCAAGGGAAAGGGAAGGCAAGACTCTTTCTGTCCGTTATATTGTATGCAGGTTGTAGGGCAGGGATAGCGTTCACACCCTTACTCCTAACCAGAGTTAGTCCACTCCAGTCAGCCAACTGATTTATTAATCGCATACCGAGATCCCAGAAGAACACTTTAGGTGCAGCCACCTCTGAAAAGTTTCCCTCTCCCCATGACTGCATGAGGCTTTGGCTTTGGTTTGTGTAGATAGAAGCCATCACAAGAACCTGCAAATGATATAAGGGAAATAAATGTAACTTCCAAACTGCTAGATGTTGCATACGTGGAGTTTGTGTTCCTCCACATCCCAGAATGAATTTTAAGGAATAATGAAAGTTAAGAGCAGGAAATTTTATTGAGAGAAATAGCTACTCAGTCAGGTGGGGGACCCAAAAAATTTGCTGGCCATGAGCCCAATTCTCAAAGGAAATTTTGTAGAGTGAAATCATAAAGTGAGTACCAAATCAAGAGGAGGGTACAACGTGAGACAACACTGTGATCAACCAATAGGATTCCGGGTATAGCTGCTTACATGGTGCTGATGCAATGGGAAACAAGTCATGTAGCAATTGTACATGGCAAGTGCAAGGATCTTTTTTTTTTTTTTGGAAGCTATGAGTCAGGAGGTCGTGGTCACTTACTTAAGGAACAGATATCTATTTATGGGACAAGGTGATACCAATGAAAGTATATTGCACATCCCTTGCAGAGCCATGTAGCCCAATTTGCTCTGTCTTTACCTGGACGCCTGATCCCTTATGGGATGTGCCTCCAGTCACAGTCATAATGTCTGAAATCAGCTGAGTACAATTGTGGCTTTATTTACAGGAGTAAGAAGCAGGAAATATTCATGAAATGCAGTTAAAAAGCAGATGTCCACTATGGAAAGACAGAATCAAGCTCAGTTTCAATGTCACAACCCCCAGGTGGACCATTTCAGCAGCCTGAGGGTTAGGTCTGTGTAAAGCCTCATGTGGTCATGGGTGGGACTTAATCAGAAGTGGCTGGTACTAGAGTGGGTAATGCTGGGATTGATTTATGGTCAATGCAAGGATCAAAGGCCCTAGGAAAGAGGGTGTGAGTTTTAAGGGAGAATTGCAGGGAAATTTGAGCCCATCCTAGACAACCTAGCAATGTAGTGAAACCCTGTATCCAAAAAAATATATAATAATAATAATTAGAGTCTGGGGAGATAACTAAGAATAAATGTGTGGATTGCAATCCCAACCCTGAAAAGTTAAAATAAACTTGGTTTCCTGATAACACAATAAATCCATTTTCCATCACTTACTCTTCCAGTGGGGCTGCTCTGTTCTCACCAGCCCTGCTCTGAGGTTGGGAGTTGTTTCCAGAGAGCATAGTCTGCAATCACCTGAGTACAATTATGGCCCTATTTATAGGATGGAAAAGCAGGAAACGCCCACCTAGCACAGTTAGAAAACTGGTACTATAGAAAGACAGGACCAAGCTCATTTTAAGTGGAATAATACCCATGTAGACCGTTTCAGCAGCCCAGGTGTAACACAGGAATGGCATCTGTCACTTTGCTCATCCACCCAGATCTGAGATCGCTTTCTCTGTCTCTTCAATCTCAGAGGTTTGATTTTTCATCCACAGCCTTTGTGGATGAAACCTGTACCAATTGTGCATTGGAAAGTAGGAGAGGGAGATCAAGACAGTTCATTATGTGGAGTCTTCTGTGTTTTTGCTGCCATGCTTTGAACCCAGGGTCACCTGCTGACAAAGCGCCCTAGAATTTGAGCCTGCTTGACTTCCTCATACTGCAGGAATCAAATACACATACACAGAGAAACAACCTATAGCCTGGAAAGGTAAGTGTGTGGCCAGGTGCTCTGAGATGGATACAGATGGACTAGATTTGATCCGAGGAATTTTGGGTCTCCCCATAAAATCTGTGAGATCTGTGACCTGACCTCTGTACTGGCTTCAACTTGGTCCATTCAGGTCTGTTCCATGGGGCTTGACTGGCAGTGGGGACCCCAGTATCCTGCCCTGTTCTGCTTCAACTTCAGCCTCATGCAAAATGGTATCTATTCAGAAATTCTGCTGCAGCCCTGTGTCTTGCCATGCTTTCTGGTGGCATCTACAGGCTCATCGGAAGTGTTAGTGCATAGAAAAAGATACAGTTCCTGCATCCCCAGGCCTGCCTTTGTCTAAAGGTCAGTCCTTATTGCCCTGCAGTTTCTAAATATTTGGAAAGCAAAATATTAACTACATGACCTGTGTTCAGAGCCAAGGGTTTCTTAAGATGGACATTAAATTCCCATTTTCCAGAGCATCTCCACATGAACACACACAATACAGGTGACTGGGTTTCCAGAAGATGTGGAGCCAGCTGCTGTCTCTGACATAATCAGTGCCATGGAGAGCTTCTTTTTCAACCTTGTTTCATAAATACAAATTCTGACTCAGGTAGGGCATGATTTTTTTTGAAAGAGTATAGGAATTGGGGAAATAATGTATACTCTACCAGCAGCTCAATCATTAAAAAATAAGAAACAAAAGATAAGTGAGAACAGTGTAGGACCCAGGGAATGGTGGAGAGTGGCAAGTGGTCTCTGTTGTCACTGGCTGACAATGTGGGTAGACTGTCCAGATCTGAGAAGGTAGCTTTAGTTTTAGAGCCATGTAGTGGACAATCCCAGTAAGCCTGCATTTCTAGCTGCACTGAATTTCAGGCTTATTTCTGGCCATGAGTCTAGAACCAGATCTGTTCATCTGGATGGAACTCAGCTCCATCCTGGTTTGATCTCAGCTTCCTGACCTGCCAGTTTACATTCAGTCTCCTGACCCTAAAACCAGGAGTCACTAGCTGGAGTCATTAGTTGCTCTGAGTTCTGATGCAGCTGGCCCCATTCTGAGATGGCTCCCAGCCAGTTTACCTCTCCTTGGGAATCCTTGAACCAGAATAATTCACCAGCCACTGCACTCCACTGTGACCACTGTTTCATTCCACTGGTGTCTCTCTGGAGAGGTCTCTGGGGTCACCAGTAGTCACTGAACATCTGCAAGATGAGCTGCTCCTCCCACACAGTGGGTCCAAACTCGGAGAAAAAGTGCAACCTACATGTTCTTCTTTTTTGATGAAGTCTCTCTCTTTGCTCTCCTTAGCTTTAATTCTCACTTCACTTTCTTCCTGCATCCAGGGACCCACCTCCTTCCTTGTTTTTTTTCTCATATAGCCCACAGTCTGGACACCACACCTAGAAGAAGCTTTTTTTCTGCTGCTGACCATTCCACCATATTCATTGAAGTCCAAGAGTTTATCTTTAGCAGGCATCCACATGAACACCTGGTCTCTCTTTTTTCTGCAATCAGTAGAATGCAGGTAAATCACACATAGTCTCACTAGAGGAAGAGGACTTTGCCAACTTCACCAGCAGTGTTCATCTATGTCCAGGAGATGTGTCTGGGAGAAATTGGATCGGCATGGAGGCACAAAGGCCCAGCTACTGGGGATAACATTTACAGGACGTTAGTTCCTGTATAGAAAACTCAACTTTTGTATTTTTATATTTCCAAAGCAGACAATTTTCATACAAAATACACGAGTTGTGTACCATGAAAGAAGATATAAAGCTGTGTATGCTCATATAATGGAAAGAGCTTAGACCTCAGGTGTTGTGGTGCTCACCAGTACAACCATCACCTGGGAAGCTGAGTCAGGAGGATTACCATGAATTGAAGGCTAGTGTTGCCCATGTAGTGAGACTTTGGTTCAAAAAAAAAAAAAAAAAACGGAAGAAGATGAAGCTAAAAGTATAAAGGAAGATGCTAGCCCATAATGAGGAATTATATTCAGTTAAACAATATCATTGGTAATAAACTGTCCTTGTGCTAACATTCTGAGACATTCAACACCAGAATTTGTTACAGAGACAGAGGCCATGAAAACAGGGCATCACTCCACAGAGGAAAACCAGCTCAGACCTGATGCTGCAGCTCTGAAGAGGAACACACCTCTCTGGATGCCCAGCTGTTCCCATTTGGGGATCGGGAATGAATACAGACAGCTCACCATGGACTTTGAAGTGAGCTAGGTTTTCCTTTTGGTTGTTTTAAAAGGTGATTAGTGAAGAAATATGACATTGAGTGTGAGAGTCAGCATGTGTGGAATAAACCATGGTCATATGTGATGGTTTCCTGAGCAGGATGTCTCTGGTTTGCACTTGTCCAGTGTGAGGTGCAGGTGGTGGAGTCTGGGGTCATCTTTATGTGGTCCAGGGGACTGTGAGCCTCCCTGTGCAGCCTCAGAATTCACCTTCAGTAGCTAACATGGACTGGGTTCACCAGGCTCCAGGGAAAGGCTTGTGTGGCTGTTGTGCATAATAAGACTGGTGGTAGGACAAAGTACGGAGAGGCCTTGAAAGGTCATGATTCACTATCACTAAAGACCACGCCAAAACCATGATGTGCTTGCAAATGAATAGCCTCAGAATGGATGTAGCAGTGTATTACTGTGCAGAGGACACAGTCAGTACAGTAACGCACAGTAATACACTGATGTGAGCCAGTGCAGGATCTTGTGCAGGGCAACTTGGGACCAGCAGGGGTCCAGGCGGGGCTCAAGAGAAGATGCAGGGCTTCTTGTCAGCCTTTGGCTATCTTAGCATCCTAACTGTAAAGAGCTTTCATGTACATCTTGAATATTTAGAAGTGGCACCTAAAAATATGAGTAAGACACATTTTTCAATGGTTTATAGTATTAATTGGACAAAGATGGCATCACATATGTGTCTCCCAGCATTCAGGATGCCAAGAAAGGAGGAACTTGAGTTTGAATCCAGTGCTGGCTACATACAGTTGTAGGTCAGCCTGATACACAGAGTGAGACCTTGACTCAAAAGAAAAAAAGAGGGGCCAGGGATTTAGCTCAGTGCTGTAAGTACTTGCCTGGCAAGCAAGTGATCATGAGTTTAACACCTGGCACCAAAAAAAAAAAAAAAAGGAAAAAGAAAACCCCAGAAAAATAAATGAATAATTCAGTGAGTCAGAGTTGCATGGTCTAACAGTAGCTGAAACCTTATTTGAGATTTAGAACTTGGGTGTGTGGCCATGTGGATTATACCCTTTCCTTGGGCTCTTTCTCTTCAGATGTAGCCCCCTCACCTCTCTCTACTTCTTGATCAATAGGAGGTGAGCAGCAGTGCTCTGCCTTGCATTCCCCCATGACTTGAAATTTAGAAGGTATACATCTCCAATAAAAATTCCAGTTGGAAGATTTCAGATATTTTGTCACATGAAAGGGACATGAAAGTAACATGAATGGAGAAGGACAGAAGTTCAGACATCTTTTCTCATAGGTAAGAGAATACTCAGAACCCAATGGGCATTAATAACAGGATTTATATAGTAATAAATCTAATTAAGTGCCTGTGCACCAAGGAGGATGTTAAGGAGGCAGTGCACAAATCAACCTTCACAAATTTCATGTGGAACCTGCTACTGAGAGAGGTCAGAAGCTTGACCCTTGGAAAGAGAAATTTATAAACTTGACCCATCTTGTTTTAACTGGTTAGAAATACAATAAAAATGTATAATTTTGGCAGCATATTTTAAGCAAACCTCTAGTCTGAGCCAAGGTTATTAGATCATTTGTGAAATAGATGGCATTACTAATAGGCAAAACAATCATTGCACAGAAAATGTGTTGGAACTGGTAATTCTGCGCAAAGATTGCAGTCTCACAAGGTGAAAGAATGAAGTTGTGTACCAAAGAAAGGATGCTGGAAGGATTTTTTTATTCAAAGTAAAGAGGTTAAAAAAAGTTCCCTGGTTTATCTAGGAATAAAAGTTAAAAAGGAGGAAAGAAAGGAAGGGAGGGAGGGAGGGAGGGAGAAAAAAAGTGGAATTTTACACATGCTGTCATATCAGCCAGCTTGCACTGCATTGCATCACCACAGCCAATCAGAAATTGTAAACTCCATAACAATAAGGGCTTAGAGATACAAAGTTTAAAAGAAAAACACTTTATTTGGAAGTCAGAAAAGAAAGGAGGGACAGACTACCTTGTGAGAAGGTACTGGGTACAAAGTCAGATAATTGAAGGCCTTTGTTCCTGGCTGCTTTCACTAAGAGGCCAAAATGCCATTCCCCTGGAGCTTGTGCCAGGACCTAGGCTCTCATCCCAGGTACCACTGCCTACCTGTGAATTTCTAAGTGAGTTTCATTAGGTTTTCTTTCATCCTGTCCATATTTTAGAACTAAATTTAATGAGTTGTTTAAAAGGAACCTTACTGGGAGTCCGGCCAAGAGTCCCAATCATCTGTTTTAAGAGTACAGTGACAACAATAAAAGACAAACACCTATGGTAACACATCAGTGGCTGGGAAATCAATGTCTCTGGATGGATTCTTCTCCGCTCCCAAAGCAGCCACCATTTATTAAGTGTATACAGTAATAGGTGGGGCAGGCAATGATTACAGTTCATCAGAAGACTCAGACTCAAGAAGGTGTAGATGATCACATGCTAAGAAGGATCTTGTCGTGGAGTATAATCCTGGGATGACTCAAGAGGGGGTAGATGGTCTTATGTTTAGAAGAGTCAGTGGGAAATCTCAGGTGATACCACAACCTGAACCTCCATTTTATCCCATAGGGAAGTATGCAAAATTAGTCATTGTGAATTTGTGGTCCCCAGCAGGACCTTAGATACAAGTCGATTTTACATTTAAGAAATCTACTAATGCATTAATATAGTGATGCTAGAGTCAGAGTAAATATCTATATCTACTTATCTCTCCCTCTCTCTCCATATGGAGAGAGAGGGAGAGATAGAATAAAAAACATGTATACACACTGCAGGAGATTGCCATAATACATATTTGGAATGAATGGCCACCATTTTGGTCATCTCTTCTAATGATAGAGACCAAAGTTAACTTGTATTATTCTCATGGTGTCATAATAAATTTAGTATTAAAATACACAAGTTTGTGTTTTTGTTTCCCTGCCGCATTACCAGGAACTGTATCAAATGTGGAGCTCTATTTCAGCAATCATTCTGGCATTCATGCTTGGCTATGTTTATCTTCACAATTCGGATATGTTTTACGAGACACCTGGATAGAGTATGAACCTTGTCTGAGAGAGTTAAAATGTTTACCTTTCTTTCATCTGTTACTGTTTCACAGATTTTTATTTTTAATTTCTTCTCTTCACAACAGTTGTATTCTTTTTGCAGTCCATAAATTCATTTTTTTGGATTAAAATGAGTAGAATGAGAGGGTGAAATTCCTGGCATTGAAACTACCACCTAATTCTCAACAGCAGTTCCCGCCCCATTCAGCTTTGTCCTGGGCTGACCTGGATTCGGTGTTTTCAGTCATCAAGCAATTGGTTCTTCCACAGCACATTCATCATGGAACATTCTAATAACACTTGTGACATACTTTCAGGAAGAGCTCACTCCGTCGATTAAGAAAGCCAGGGCATTTTTGAAAAGCCAAAAATGTGGCCCTTAAATGCGATAATCTTCCTGTGCTGTGTGACGGCCATCTAAGGAGAGAGACTGGTCCAGAAGTTCCAGGCTATTACAGGATCTCTACCCTTGCTGGAAGAAGTTTGTTTAATCTCAAACTCAGTTCAGCGGGCTGCCAACGGAGCAGGAGCCAATCAGCGATGAGGGCGGGGCCTGGCAGACCCACCCAATCAGGTCGCCGAGGGGATGGGCACTTCCTGTGTCATGGCAGGCACTTTCTCGCCTGAGTGGGTTCCTGAGAGCGCCTCACCTCAGTTTCCGTAACTCAACACGTACTGCCGGCTGCTTGCAGAGGACCCCGGAGATCCCCAAGCCTCGCAATGGTGATGTGTGGGACAAGGGCTGGGATAGGAGGGAATTGTATGAGTGCTGGACGGAAGTGACCAGAAGCTGCTACAGCAATCGACAGCCCCCCAGTTTATCTCCTGCTTAGCCCCAGAGCCTGGGATGCGGCAGAGACTTTGTCACTGCTTTATCATCTGTTCCTGTTTCCGTCTGCTCAGCAAGGACAGTTCTGGGTCCCCAGCACGCTCTCTCCACTGTGGCACTGCCAACCCAGGATGCAATCCTGGGCGGCCCCGGCACTACTGTGTCTCCACCAGGCTGAGCAGAGCGGTGGTTTGGTGGGAGGTTGGCTCCACCCCCCGCACTGAGAAAGTTATCACTACTATTATTTACGGCGGATCTCTGCTCTCAGTGATGCTACTGCATAAGCAGAGCTCATAACCTCACATTGAAGAATGAATTTTGGAAAGAACAAAGGATATTAGGAGAGATTTTATTGGAAATAAGAATAGCTCCTTGAATTCCAGGAAGCGCCCCAAGTGGGTGCCCTTGTGGGCACTCAATACAGAATGAGTTATAAACAAGCAGAGCTGAGCAGTTGCTCAGTTCAGTTGTTCAGTGGCCACGTGTTACACATGGCTCTGAAGATTTAAAACACTTTTTCTTTTTTGGGACCGAGGATCGAACTTACAATATTATGCCTGCCAGACAGGTTCTTGTGCCGCTGAGCTAAATCCCCGGCTGAGCTAGGTTTTTTGTTTGTTTTCGTTCTGTTTGGTTTTGTTTTTTGTCTTGTTTTTTTGAGACAGATTCTCGCTTTGCAGTTCAGACTGGCCTTGAGCTCACTGTGTAGCCCAGGCTGATCTTGAACTTTCAACGGCTTTTTGAACTCTTGGCAGTTCTACTACCTCAGCCTCTGAAGAGGTTGGAGTTCAGGTGTGAACCATCGTGCCAGCCCAAACAACATTTTAATCAAGTTCTTTAACCATTTCTTCAGCTTTCAGGGTTTAAAGGAAATAAGTTTTAGAGAAAAATTGGGTATTGTGTATCTCACAATCCTAGAAAGTCAGGAGTTTAGTAGGGAGTGTCTGTAACTTTTTTTAGTTGGGTGGATTCTGCATTGTTCCTTGGCACAGAAAGTTCACTGTCGGTTGTAAATCCTAGGTCATTGTCTAATCTCATTTTAATTCTTATTGAAACTGCTAATTTTCTAACTCTGCTTCAAGCCCTTTCTCTATTGAGGTGCCTTATTTATGAGCTAACTAAATAAAGTGTTCTTTACAATTGTATTGTTGCAGTGAGGTTTTCCATAGAGTTTAGAATGCTGAGAAAGATGCAGAGGTTGAGCTGGGAGTGGTGGCTGAGACAGGAGGATCATGGGGAGTTCAAGACCAGCCTGGGCTACAGAGTGAGCTTAAGGCCATCCTGAACTGCATAGCAAGACCCTGTCTCAAAAAGACCAAAAAAAAAAAGATGCAGAGGTGCTAAGGACACTTTCCTGAAAGGGCTGTCTGTTAAACACACATTGAAAAACACTCTGAACTGGGCAATAAGTGTTACAGAAATTTCACTGAAAAACATTTTGGGATTTTATGTATTTCTTTTTGGTCTCTCCATTCACAAGTGCTGATATGTAAATCAGTGCCAAAGTACTTTCTCATCCATTGCATTGTTATGTGGTTCAGGATCTTTCAGATTTACTTGAAAAGAATCATATTTAGCTCCAGAAATAATATCACAATGTTTTCCCTGGTAATTGGAAAGAATTCACTTTTGTTTAGAATTTGGTAAGCACTAAAGTAAATGAGATGAGC
>PVLA01018873.1:0-13521 GCA_004027455.1 Hydrochoerus hydrochaeris
TGTCAAACATTTAAAGAGATTTATTAAATCTTTCACATTAATAAAACACTGATAAATCTCACTTCTTAAAATAAAGTTGTATTTTACTTTGGATATCCAAAACATCCAATTTAACTTTACAAAATTAAAAACATAATTCTTACAATTACATGCTTAGAATAAAGCAGTAAATATATTAATTGCTATCTCAGTTTAATAAGTTTTTACTGGGAAAATAAATCTGTACATTTTAGAATAACCCTAAAATATCAAGGAGAATTCTTATAATAAATTCATAGAATGTATGAGTAACATGTTGACAAGAAAAAGTGGTAGATTTTTAATCTCTTCTTTACTAAGATTATGGAATATTATGGATTCTAAAATCATTATTAATACTTTTATTTGCAAAAAATATTAAAAGAACATAAATTGATGCAAACATGGTAAGTTTTAATTTATTTTTAAAGAAAACTGCAAACACAAGACATCCTGAGAAAGGCAGAGAAGCAGCCACCTTGAAGCTCCTTGTCACATCACAGAAAGGAGAGGCTTTAGCATGGCTCACAGGAGGCACCCAATAGGTATCACTGCTCACAGATGTTTACACTGGTAAATTCACACTTCTGGTTAAAAGTGCTGTGCAAGGAGTGTCTAAATTTTGCTCATATAGTAAGAATGTGATGGTTACACACGTTATTATACATAAAATGTTAAATTGAAGAAAAAAGCAACAAATAATACAAAATTATTATTCCAAAGTCGAAGTCCAAAGAGTAAATGCCCTAGGAAGCTCCAGCAAGGAGAACTACAGCATGCTCCATCATAGTATTCTAAACTGTAGCTATGCTTACTTACATTTTAATTTGATACATAATTATTTAAATATGTAAATGTTAATTCTTACACTGAATGGTGCCATTTTGGGTTGTTTATTGCTTTGATATTTTGATTTTTTTTTTTGCTAAGTAAGTAAAGATGAAATTTCCAGATATGTATTTATTTCATGTGTGACATCATGAATGAAATGATAAACATTTTCACCAGGAAACATTTTGTAAGCAAAAAACATGATTCTATCATTGGCATGTTTTGTCCAGGGTAAGCACTGAGCAATATTGAAAACTAAGCACTAATTACAAATTAGAGGATTTAAGGTTTAAAAAACAATGCTTACTTGTGAGAAGAAAAAAAAAAGGATGGAAATAAGCTGCCCCGGAGAAGGGACAGGGGTCTGGAACAGGACAGACAGCCCCAGACCCACGTTCCTTTATTAGGGTCAGGGGCCCTGCCTTCCAGGTGGCTAATAGACACCTGTCACACTCTGCTTATTTCCTATCCTTTATTTGTCTGGATGGATTTCGTGTCCCAAGATCCTAAACACCTGCTCCTCAGGCCTTGGGCAGGAGGGCAACGAGAAAATGCACCATCTAGAAGTCTCTGGGCCTTGTGCCATGTCCCAGGCCACATCAGGGACCTGCCCGACCTGGCGGCTGCCTTGGCTTTGGACAAGGGTCAGCTCTTCCTTGGGGTGCTGAGCTGGGACACCAAGGCGCAGTTGCTGCAGCAGGTCTTCTCCAAATACGGCCAGATGGCTGCAGTGGCGGTGGTGAAGGACAGGGAGATGCAGCGGTCGCGGGGCTTCGGCTTCGTCACCTTTGAGACCATGGAGGACGCCAAGGACGCTATGATGGCCATGAAAGCGAAGTCCGTGGACGAGTGCCACATCAGCGCCATGACGGCTTGGTCGGGGCCGGGCTTCTCCAGAGGGGGAGGGACCGAGGCGACAGCGGTGGCCGCTTTGCGTCCCGTAGCGGGGGCTCCTGTGGCTCTAGAGACCACTGCAACAGCCACAGTCGGGGGGCGGCTGAGGCGACCAGAGCGCGGGGGCTCCTACGGGGACAGCGGCGACAGCCAGCCCGGCACAGCCAGTGACGCCCCGCCCGGACGCCCTTCCCCGCGGCAGGGTCCTGGGGCGGAGCCAAGCGCCCATGCGCAGTGACCACGCCTCCTGCACCCCCACTTTCGGCGCCGTTTCTGGTCTGACCTGACCTCTCCGACCGAGATGGCCTTGGCTCTGGGCTCTGTTTTTTACCTAAGCGCTCTTTTTAAGGTTTTTGAAGGCGTTTTGAAAAGCACTTTCTGAGTTTACCGATATTTTTTATCTAAACCATGAACCATAGCTGTTTACAGGACTGTCGAGGTGGTGTGATGTCTTTTTCTTTTTCTCTATCTTCTTTTTATGTTTTTCCTCCTGTCGTGCTGGCGATTGCGACAAGGGCCCCATGTGTCCCCGCGCTCCAGCGTAGCCTTGGCCCTGTGGCCCCTGTGTCTGGTGCCCTGGGTGTGGCTGTGCTGTTTCTCTGGACGCTCTGTTCCGTTCCGTGCTGTCCTGGGCTCCGTGAAGCAGAGTGCCCCGGGACCCCTGATCAGGCCCAGAGATGTTAAATTCCCAGCCTTGCTCCTGTGTGGTGGGATGAATGCACAGTTGCCTTTTTTACTCTGGATGCCTTTGGGCAGACAAAAGGGGCTCAGGCACTTTTTCTGCTTTTTATGTCCAGCAGAGGAAGTGGGGACTTTTAGAGTGACTACTGACCCAACACTGTCCCAGACAAAAAGGAAAGACAGGAAATAATTACTACCAGCTATTCACTGGGTTGAGCTCAGTTTCCTTTTGGCTCAGGCTGTGTCTCTGCTAGGAATCAAAGTGAAACCTAAAGGTATGCTGCAGTTTTTCTCTTACTTTGTGCAGAGGAGAAAGTCTCTTTCTAATGGTGCAGCCATACACTCAGGTGCTGTGCAGATTAATGCTATTGTTTAGCTTTTCAATACCAATGTGCCTAAGTTTAACCTTGTTCTTGATTCCTCAAATTGTAATGCATTAATTTTCTGTAGTTCTTCTATCTGCACATAGACCTGAGTGTCTGTCAGTTTGGACAAATATCCTATATAGCACGATTTCTCTCTCTTTCTGTCTCTCTGTCTCTTTATTTCTCTCTCTCTCTCTCTCTCTCTCTCTCTCTCTCTCTCTCTCTCAATCTCTCTCTCTCTCTTAAAGGAATCAGGCAAAACAATAAAATGGAACAAAATGAAGTAGTGCAAACAATGTTGCATTTCCAAAACAAGACAGAAAGAAACCTCCCAAAGTTGCTATGCTTCATATTGTTATACTCTAAATAGATGTTCAGACTATCAGCTTTAGGGCTTCAAAATCAGTCAAATAATGCAATCATTAAGTTGGCTTTTACTTCAGTTGCTATCATCTCAGGGATGTTCCTGCATGTTCCTTTGTTATAGCCACTTGCATTTCTTGTTTCCTGGGCCATGTGCTGTCTGACTCACAGAAGAGCATAGGTTTTCTTCTTGGTTTTCCTCCTGACCAGCTTAGAATCAACAAACCAACCAGCATGATTTGTCTTTTATGAGAAATCAAAATGTAAATAGTTTAAAAATCAAGATGAAGGTCAAAAATCAAGGAAAACAGAGGAAGAGTATTGACGACAGGAAAGGAAGAGACAAGAGAGAGGGAATTAAAGCTAACAAGAAAAGAAAAAATATTACAATATATCCAAGATGCTCTGTCTCTCCATCTCTCTGTCTGTCTGTCTGTCTCTCTCTCTTTCTCTCTCTCTCTCTCTCTCTCTATATATATATATATATATATACATATATATATATATATATATGTATATATATATATGAGTTCGCAAATCAGCTATAATTATTTTGTGTGATTAATATAGACTGATTTTTTTTAATCTCTGGAAATGCTTTTTGAGTGTTGCCTTATATGTGCCATTTTGCAGCCCTCATTAATTTTATGTTATGAAATAAATTTTCAGGCTCATACTAGTTAAACTCAGTTTGCCTCTTATGTTTGTGCAGAAAATATAGAATAATTATAGATATTCTTCCTGTTCAAGTGTAAGAGTGTATATTAATATGCAAGTTATTAAACATGTGACAATTATGTTAATACTTTTCATACATTAAGGTATCTACTTTGCAGTAACATCCCTATGAAACTATTACACTATAACTTTTTATCACAGATGAGAAAACTTCATACACAAGTTTAAAATACTTTTCTCAGGGTCACACAGTTCATTACTGTTGTCTAAATATGAAGCTAAATTGTTTGACAGCTGAGTTCTTACTTTTAAGCACTTTATGCAGTAAGAAATAAATAACTAATTTTTAAGCTAAGTTTTATTCAGGTTTGAGAAAATACATTATAAAATATTGACGCTTTTATTGTCTATGTGAAAAAGAGAGAGAAAATCAAATGTGTTTAGAAGTATTTGGAGTAATGTTTTCCACTGAATTTGCAATTCATTCCATTCTTAAATATGTATAATATTTAGAAGTTTTGGGATTTAGTTAACATGATACAGCAAAAAAAAGAGTGTGGGGAGTGAAAGAAATGGAGGAGGAGAAACAAGGAAAAGAAAAAAAGAAACAAATAAGAAGTAGTAACAAAGGAAAGAAGATGGGAAGAAATAAAACAACATAAGAGCAAATTGGGAGAAATCAGAATTGGCTAATGTTCAGGAACTCTTGTTAACGTACACTGGTGTGGAATTATCCTTAGCAGAGGACCTTGAGGTGATATCAATGTATGAAATTTAAAAAGTGATAGAATTCCATTTCCACATAGGATGTAAAAAGTACATTGGACCTTTCCCTGTGTTATTTGTAAAAACTGAGTAAAGTTACAAAATCATAATTATCTGTGGGCCTGTCACGCATTTAGGTTTGCAAATATCCAAACTAATAAAATTCCAAAGAGAAAGCCCTCTCATGAGGACAATATGGAACATGTGTTACTTTTGGCAAGTGGTGTGAGAAAAATGCAACTACAAGAAGCAGGTAGGGGCCTGGGGATTTAGCTCAGTGGCAGAAGCACCTGCCGTGGAAATGTGTGGTTAGGAGTTTGATCCCCAGTATGGATTAAAAAAATTTACAAGGAGAAAAGTTTTATTTGGACTAGGGATTTTGCTCAGCAGCATAAGCACCTGCGTTGCAAGTGTGCAGCAGTGAGTTTCATCCCAGGTACCCATGATAAAAAAAAAGCTAGTAAGAATGTCAGCTATAATGACAACAACAACTGAAGGTTAATGTCAATCATGAGAAAATAGAACAGTGGAGAACATGGTGAAAACTGATCTTTCTTCTCAGAGACTTCTTTGAGGTTCAGGTTCAAAAACACATCAGAATGACTAACACAACCAGCAGGTTCAAATCCTGGCATTTATGGTAATATTTGTCTACAGGCACTCACAGAGGCTTTAAAAACAATTTTCTTGGAGTAGTTAAACAATACACCCAGGAAAATAACACTTTTATTTGTAGAGAGTGAAATATGGGAAACACACAGAATACAGTTCATGGGTCCCTGGAGTGGCCAGGCAGAAGAGAGTCACCACAGCATGATGGAGTCTGCAGCTCTGCCTCTTTGGACCCTTATGGAGAAGGTCTTGCAGATTCCCACGAGGTTTGGCTGCCTAGTGGGCATAGTGGGAAATAGTCAGGGTGCCTGTCCTGTGTTCCTCCTCATGTTGGGTTGTTATTCTCCTTATTTTGTTTGCTTCAAGTTTGCTCTTGAGAGCCTGTTTCTCACTTGCCATTCCCTTTTACTTTTTCAAAAAACCTATGTCACAATTTTTGCTTGTCTTATTCAATATATTGTTCCAGAATACAAGAACCTAGAAACCACATCAAGAAGGAGACTCCAGAGCTCCAATCCTGCCTCACCCCAGCACATATTCAAAACATCAGAACCAGATTCACAAGGTTTGACCCAATCAGGTTACCAGTATAGTCAGTGCAAATAAAGAAATAATTGTGAAGCTGAAAAAACAATTGAAGTTGACTGAATAGAAACAATGTTAAGAAAATGGCAGGAATAAAAACATGCAGTAACTATGGGCAATAGCAAAGAATGTAATATAGAGAAAAAATTAAATGAGAAAACAACAAAAAATAGCGCTCCTTACATTTTAAGAAACAGTTGTTTGAAAATATTTCTTGAGTGGTAAAGTATGAAAACCAGTAAGATCAAAAGAGTAAAGTATATATATAAAGTACATATATAAAAATAAAACACTAGGGTAAAATTATATGAATGCATTATGTTTAAAGAAAACATAGAATTCAGTCCTTAGCATAATAAATAAGAGTTAGAATGAAAAAAATTTTGACCTTTATTACCCAAAAGATCTTATTTTAAAGGTTAACTTTCATATCATTTTAGGAACTCATTAATACAGTATAGAACTTTATCATTTACCACCACAAAAATAGAAACAAGAATTTTTATATCAAGAATGAATTAAAGTTGTCACTATACAAATCAAAAATACGAAAATGAAAAGTGAAATATATTGTAAACTATATTTTGCTAATAAATTTGCTAATTAAGAAGTACCATACTTTGAAGGTAAATTAGAAGAAATAGGTAAAAGCATGATAGGACTTCAAGGCAAGATGGTAGGAAATGAGCAATGGCTACCATAATGTCTCATTTTCTTCAAAATGGCTGTTCACACCATCTTATATAATAAAATCCAACAAAACAAAACATAATAAAACAAATTAAACAAACAAATGAAAGGATTATAAGATTTCAAAACCAGATAATAGGATACCAACCATTATTACCATAACACATCATGTTATGTTGGTTTTATTCTGATGTGTTTTATTTTATTTTATTATGTGTGATAGTATGGACAACTTTTTTGAAGACAATGTAATACTATAATAACCATTGTTCATTTCCTTTTATCTGGTTTTAAAGACCTATAATAATTTCATTCTTTTGATTGGTTTTATACTATTTTGTTATGTCTAATATTATTGTGTATGAAGGTATATCAATTAGTTAGAAGAAAAGAGACATTATGGTAGGCAATTTGATATCCTGTTGTCTTGTTTTGAACTCCTGTTCATTGTTCTGTTTTGTTTTGCTTAATACTCTGTAAAATAAAAAAATAGGTAATCTGAGTAAAAAGCTCATTATAAATAAAAACTAGAAAGGAAGCCACCTGTGGTATGGGACACAGAACTGATAGGAGATTGTATTTCTAACTGACACAAAATTTACTAACAATTTCAGTCCCATAGCTGTTGAATAGCCAACATCAGTGAGAGCCAAGTGCCAGAGAAAAAAGTACATGGGTATTAATAGCCTGGAGTCCACCTGAGTGAAGATGATCATGCTAAAGTTACTCACCAGCGAGGTCAGGTAGATGATGAGGAACAGCATAAAGAGTGGAACCTGCAGCTCAAGACGATCTGTGATGGCCAACAGAATGACCCCGGTCACTGCTGTGAGTTCTGCTCCTCCATCCACATTTGCCAAAATATATTCTAGAGAGACATAGTAGAAAAAGTATATTCACATGGGAGATTAATTGTGCAAAGGTAGTGTAAATAAAATGTATCTTAACTTTCAAGTATAGATTTTATACACAATTACAAGTTGGTAATAACAGAAGTACACACATAGCTTGAATAGTTCTGCAGAAAGGTGGCTTGACTCACCAGAGAACATTTTCCCCATTTGATAGAGCCTGGTTGATTCCTATGGGATGTGAGGTGCTCTGAGCATCTAATGGTCAAAGGCAAGTTAAAATACCATCCATCTTAGTGCACTGAATATGGAGTGCTAAACTTTAGCAAAAGCAAGAACCTTGTTCTAAACCAAAAAAAAAATTCACAGGTAAACAAAGTCAGATGGTGAGACAGATACAGATCCATGGGTCAAAATTGTAAACCTTAAGTTTTGTGAAAACTTTGCATGTTAGGTAAAGGTATAATTATCATACTATACCTTAGTAGTTGGATTTCATTTATATAATTAGCATTACATTGTAGTACACATTCATTTCATTCAGTGAAATGACAAATCAAATACCAATGACATCAAAATTTGCTAGCAACAAATTCCTAACATGAATACAATGCTGCTTGGACTGTGGCAACTGCAGTTTCAAAGTCTCCTCTTTAAAACCTATACTTACAGGTGTTACTAGTGATTGCTAACACATGTCATAGATGTATGATTAAGATTGTGAAGATCAGCATGGAGATTGCTTATTTATGAAAAAAGAATATCTGCAGAAGTATGTATGTTTTTCTACATGAGCAATGTTATATATTAAATTATGTAGAGAGGTTTGTATGGTCAAGTACTTTGACTAAATTTAGCTGTCTTCCTACTCTAAAACAAAATAGTCTTACAGGGTTGTCTAGAAGTATGATGGCTGAGTAAATGATTTAGAGTACCCAGTGACCTGAAAGTGGTTCTCTATAGTCATATACATGTTTTTGCTTTGTATTACACTTATTTTTAAAGTGTCAAGCATGCCTTACCTCAAAGAGGTTTTGTTTACATGGGCACATGCACATTGTTCTGGAAACAGGCTTTGCTTTTTTGGTATAAAACATTAAGCAGAGATGGAAGAAGCAGAATGAATACACGCTGTACATCCCACTCCTGGTCTCATCACCTGTTCCTATGCCATGATTAAATTAGAATTGTATGAAAAGTAGACCATTATTTTAGATTTCTTTTCTTGTTTTACGTTAATGAATCTGTAATTTAAGGTGCTTATGTATAAATTTACTTAAATTCTGAATTAACTCTGAAGGTAATTTTCATTGTAGAATATATCAAAAAATTAGTACATGTGTATATTATATACAATTTTTTTGATGACACACGATATTATACAGACACAATATATACACTAATTCTACGATCCATTTGGATCCTGGATATGATATCCAATCTTTCTGTAAATCAAGTTCATGAGAAATAAATATGATAGTGCATAACACATAGAAATACATGTGTAGGGCCAGGGGTTTACCTTGGTGGCACGATCACCTGCCTTGCAAGCACAAGGTCATGAGTTTGATTCCTGGTACAAGAAAGCAAGAGGGGGGGAGGGAGGAAAAAATGAAATGCATCCATTTATATCTAAAGTTTCAGAGATTGCAAAGCAGATCATATAAACAAATATATGGCTTTTAAGGAAAAAAACTCATCATTGTAAAAAATTGTAACATTTTTTCCAAAAAGAAGAAATCAAATAGAAATGAAACACTTTATATTTAAAATTGTAGTGACAGTATTCTGTAAGTCAAATATAAAGAAATGAAGTTACATAAATTGAAAAAAAAACCCGAGTAGGCATCACTTGCTTTCACCCTGCATAGAGTGCCATTCATTCTGTGGGAGCTGCCTGGTGTCCTATCTTACCCAGTGCCCTCACCACTCACAATTTAGGTTTATGAAACATTTACCAATGACAACATTAAAAGAATGTTTTCAATTAAACCACTAAGAGAAAAATCTTGCAGTATTTGCTTGACTTAGTTTGTAATCATGAAAAATCCAAAAGTGTAAAAAAAAAAGCTAATTGCCTATTTTTCTATAAAGATGAAAAATATTTCCTCTCAGCTCCTTAAAGTTCAGTGGAACAGGAAAATGGTTTTTTTCACTGATAATTACCTGTAGTGAATATTAGAAATTTATTTTTTTAAAATATTAAATTTATTCAGGTCCCTTTGCAAAATGGAAAATAATTTAACTTTACAATAAATTTGGGTCTTTAAAACCCCTAAACCTCCACTAATACGTTTCACTTTCCAGTGTGAAGGGAGAACTCCTATTAAGATTCAAAATCAATTAATTTCATCTATTCATTTAATTAATCACTGATGTAAATTTAATTCTCTAAGATTCCCTCAAAAATACTTATAGTAAATAAATGTTAGAAGGCTTTCAGAATGGGATACTCTATCCCCAGTTTCAAATTCTGATTTTGAGAAAAACTCTGGGGCCCTTTATTTCTTCTTCATCTCAGATCAATTTTAGCTACCTTTAGACAGGATTGTGTACAAAAATATATGATTCTATGAACATATTCATGATATAGAAAATGAAAAATTGTATATACACATACAATGTGCAATGCAGATACTTATACTCTCAAAGTATTTGAAATTATTAATGAATAATATGAGCCAAAAAGTGAGTCACTACTGCTTCTCAGGAACCCAAAGCATAGGAGAAAGTTATGTACTTTTGTGATTCACAAATTGAATCACAAATGGTCACCTACCTTCAATGTCAAAGCCTTGTCAAGCTGTGAGTATCTGTTGTGGATATTGGTAATAGATGCCAATGCCTCAGCCTTCTGTCTGCCTCACCTATAATTAAAACTCTCTCCTTTTCCCATGTGTTTTTAAACAGTTTATGGATTTTTAAAATATTAAAAAATTATGAGTTTTTAAAGAAAGAAAATTTATGAATTTTTAAATTATGTTTAAGACTATTTCTGAGAATTCAAGCAATTGGTTTATCATCCCTGAAGCATCTGAGAGCTGAGTGAAATGCCTGGAGGCTGTCCGCTGTCAGGGACAGCATGGATATACTGTGAGTCCCTGTGTTAATTGAATGAATGGCCCAGAACACAATTTCTGTGTTTTATCTAAAAGAAACTTTACTACAAGTTTAAGTATATTAAATCTTCATGAATATTGCACCAAAGGTCAAAATGACATAGGTGTGAAAAAAAACAAAATATCCATTGGTAGAATAATGGGTAAATAAAAATGTGCACTATCAACATACAACTCATTAAATATGTGATAAAATAGAAGAAGTTCCACAATTTTATACTAAAATAATTTCCCTGTCACAGAAAGACAGACACTATGGATAATGCAAATCACATGAAATATCTAGTTGCAAAAGTCTGGGAGTTGGGAAATTTAGGGTGTTTTTCCTTAACAATCATGAGGACATGGTTCTGAAAAATTAGTAAGTTCCAGGAATGTGCTTTGTAGCACTGTGTCTATAACTACAGCTGATTTAAGGATATCCCATTGGGAACATTCATACATGAGAAAAATCAAGGAAGTAGCCCATGCATCTACCTTTCCTTATTCAGGTGACTGTAACAGTAAAGTTAACTTGTTGTGTTTTGGTTTCAAATATATCCCATCATATAGTTGTGTCAAACATAAAATAAGACACATTTTCAGGAAATTTCAAACAACTTTCTTGAAGTTGTAAGTCAGGTTCCTACTGTACCATATCACATATCTTCAATTTAAAGTGTGTATTTACTGCTAAGCAGAGCAAAATAGCTTTGAAATGCATGCAGTGTCATCTATGAATTTAAGAAATATTTTAATTCAAAGATTCAAGGATTATATATGAAAGTTTTTATGAAATATCCAGACTTTAAATACAAAATACAGAGATGGAGCACAGAGCCTGAGGGAATGAAGAGGAGAGAGAACTCACCAGGTGAGGTTTTGCAGTTATGAAAATGTTTTACAACCAGAGCAAGCTGGTTCTTGCAATACATAGTGAACCTGTTGTTGCATCAAAAGAATTAAAACAGTATTTTTATGGCATATGGATTTTAACTTAGTAAATTCTATTAATTGTGCTTAGAAATTGCACTTTCATTGTGTTTTGAATAAAAGTAATTAATTTTGGCTATGAATTTTACTCAGGATCTTGACTCCAGGCCATACCATGACCCTTCATTTTGTTTTTAATTTTGAGACAGTGTTTCTTTAAATTTTGCTACTCAGGTGAAGCAAGATCTTGTGATCTTCCTATCCCTGCTATTCAGAGTGCTGTGATTACAGTAGTGCACTACCATGCCTGACTAGCTGCCTGCATGCTATGTATTTTGTCTGCAACTGGCATTACATTTTAAATTAGTTTATTATAACAACAATTATATAGATGTTTCAAGATTAGTGAGATCACAGCTCTTTCAGAACTTAGGAAAATTTTACAATGTCTAAGACTAAGGCAATTCTATTAACCTTAAGAATTCTGATAGACACAAAATGACCGAAGTGTGTTTTCTGAATTGAAATATATCCATTTTCTCAATGAATATTGCTGAAGAATACAATTGTGTTTATACTCTTTGTTACTTTACCATTGTTGTGAACAAAGATCCAAAACCCACAATATAAAGGAGAATATTATCTTGGCTTACAGTTTCTAAAGGTCCAGTCCATGATCAGTTGACTTCAAAGCAGCAATGGCATGATGGAAGAATGTGAGTTGAGAAAGCTTCTCAGCCCATGGCACCAGGAAACAAAGAAAGAGAATATATGGGGAGGAGAACAAGGACTTGGCTCCTAACAGCATGTTCAGCTATGAAACAGCACCTCCCTGATTAAATCATGTTACTAACACTCCATCTTTCAACACAGATGATATTTGGGGAACATTTTATATGTAAACCCACAATATTCATATTGACCAGCATTTTTTATACAAAATCATGTTTTAAAAATTAATAAACTTAGAAATATTTTCCTCTTTCATTAAATTCTGGCCTGATCTTGTGCATTGCTTCACTATTTACTTTTCATCCTGGTTAACTATACATTACATCTTAATTTTTTAAAAAAGTCATACACAGTATAGCCAATCATGAGGATTTGGTTCATATACCTGTTTTGTCTCACTTCACTTTATTTGCTCTTCCTTCCCCCCCCGCCTGCACATCTTCCCCCCTCCCCACAAAGTCTACCTTCCTGTTTCCTATCACTTGTCTTTTTTGTTGTTGTTCATTAAATTATCTATATTTTTAGTTTCTCAAATAAAAGAATTAATGTGACCTTTAACCTTTTGTCTTATTCATTTGATCTAAAATTCTGATCTTACACTGCATTCACTTTGCTACAAATGCCCGAAATTTATCCTTCCTCATGGCTGAATAAGAAGACTCCATTGTGAATGAATAACACATTACATTTGTTTATTCTTCTGTTGCTGGATGTATACACAGCTTCTATGATTTAGCAATTATGAATTGTGCTGCTGTAAACAAGAGACTGCATGTATCACTGTAATACCATGTTTTTAACATGTTCTGGAAGGTATCCAGGGGTAGCATAGCAGGATGAAATAGAATTTCTATTCCTAGTTTTTTGACGATTCTCCATGTTGATTTTCATATGGATTGTATTAGTTTGCAACACAATATAGAACTGAATTAGATATAAAAACAAAATTACTGATCAGAGTCTTGGAGTATGCGTGGCAGGGGGCGGAGGCACTGACTCAGAGTTGTGCCCCATAGCTTTCACCTGGACACCACCGCTACAGACACAATGTCGGGGGCTCCTGCCAGTTGCTTTGGGCCGCCACCTGCCTGTCTGTAGTGGGCCTGCTGCTTGCACTCTCCGTAAGCCCCAATGGCGCCTGATTCCAAATGGGCCAGCGAACTCGAATTCTGAGACTGGCAATGTAACCTCCCCCAACCGCGATGACAGCTCTGCCAACCACCACCTCCCAGCACTAGAAACCTGTGAACACCACAAAAGCTGTTTTTCTTTTTTTAATTCAAGTATTGCTAATACTACTTGTTATTGGATAGAATATGAAGAAGCAAATAAGAGCTACTGTTCTGATAATTCTATAGTTAGTCATAGTAGCTTGGTGAACAACACTGCCTTGTGTTCTGTGCTTACTACTGCTGTTCCAGCACC
>PVLA01018874.1:0-13521 GCA_004027455.1 Hydrochoerus hydrochaeris
ACACCTGCTAAGCCTGGGGCGCTTCCTGCTTGGGGCTGGGGGTTGCTGCCAAGGTTAGCATATATATATTCCAGCTTCTAAAAAATAAAGCAGATTCAGATTCACTCACAGACTGGTGTGCAGTGTTTTCTGTCTCTCAATCGCCGACTCCCTGACCACCTTTGGGAAACCCTAGCCCTGCCGCAGCTGGACTCCGGCAGGGTACTGTAACCTATTTGAGCTATAGGTTACATGAAGGCAAAAGGGCCCTATCTAACCAGAGAGTCCAGTCCATATTGCAAATCCCCACCCCAAGGACTAAAAAACAGGTACGTGAGTTCTTGGGAGCAGTGGGATACTGTAGACTCTGGATCTTAGACTTCACAGAGATGGCTAAACCCCTGTATGATTCCCTGAAGGGAGATACCCAAAGACCCCTGGAATGGACTATTGTGATGAGGCCTTCCACCAACTTAAGCGAACCTTAAACCAGGCTCCAGCCTTGGGATTCCCAAATGTGACCAAACCCTTCACCTTATATGTTAGTGAACAACGAGGTGTCGCCAAAGGGGTCTTAACTCAGGAACTAGGACCCTGGCAACGACCTATAGCTTACCTCTCAAAGAAGCTCAACCCTGTGGCCGGAGGATGGCCACCTTGTCTCAGAATTCTGGCAGCAGTGACCTTACTCTTAAAGGAAGCCAAAAAGCTCATGTTTGGACAAAGGCTCACCATAGTAACCTCTCACTGCCTCGAGACTCTTATCAAGGCCCCGCCTGAAAAGTGGCTATCCAGTGCCAGGATCCTACATTACCAAGCCCTGCTCCTAGATCCAGACTCAGTAGTGTTCCAAACATCCTCAGCCTTAAACCCTGCCACTCTTATGCCTGATGATGACTCTACAGTTCCCCTCCATCAATGCACTGATCTCATTGAGGGACAACAAAACCTTTGAGCTGATCTGTCTGACCTTCCTTTGAGCGCTCCGAACTACTTTACTGATGGAAGTAGTTTCATCTGGGAAGGTAAGCGAGTGGCAGAGGCAGCGGTGACCACTGAGACTAAGGTACTTTGGGCCAAAAGGTTAGATCCTGGGACCTCAGCCAGGTGGGCAGAACTCATTGCCTTAACTGAAGCCCTAAAGATAGCAACTGGGAAAAAGGCAAACATCTATACGGATAGCAGGTATGCCTTTGCCACTGTCCATGTCCACGGGACCATATATCAGGAAAGGGGTCTCCTAACCTCAGCAGGATCAAAGATCAAAAATAGCCACTACATCAGAGGGGGCCACTGAGGATGCAGCGGCTTTATTGCTGATCCCTCCGACTTTACCGGAACCGGTCTATACCCAAAAAGACCGTCATTTGGCCGCCCAGTTAAAAACAAAACCTAACCTCCCAGAAGGATGGTTCCAATTACCTGACAAACTGCCCGAAACATTGGGGCAAGAACTGATCCACCAGACCCACCAGTCTACTCATCTAGGGGGAACAAAGCTTGCTGAGAAACAGATTTTTCATTCCCCACCTGACCAAGTTGACCACATCCATCAGCTCCAGATGCCCACGATGTCAACTAGTTAACCCAAAGAAGCAACAAAACATGGAAACTATCAGATACAAGGAGACTACTCCAGGAAAACATTGGGAAATTGACTTCACTGAGATAAAAAAGCCTGGCCTCCAGGGACATCGATACTTACTGGTGTTAGTTGATATCTTCACTGGTTGGGTAGAGGCATACCCTACCAAGTCCAAGTCAGCCTTAGTGGTAGTCAAAAGGCTCCTATAAGATGTTATCCCTCGATTTGGCTTGCCCTCATCTATGGGGTCTGACAATGGCCCAGCTTTCATAGCTCAAGTTACCCAAAAGCTTGCCCAGAATAAACCAGACCCTAAAGGAAACACTTGCTAAGTTGATTCTGCAAACTGGTGATAATTGGGTTAGCCTCCTTCCCTTTGCCCTCTTAAGAGCTCGCTGTACCCCCTATATTGCTGGTATAACCCCCTTCAAAGCCCTTTACGGTCGCCCACCTCCCTTAATTTCTAGGCTCTCGGAAAACAAGTTAGCTAAACTCACTAACCAAGATCTTATTAAGCCCCTGCAGATACTTCAACCCATACTGACTTCCATCCATCAGCTGTTCAGACAGGAGCACCCAACCCCTTCTGAGGAGACTCATCTCCACCTGTCCATTGATCCTGGGGTGTTGGTTCTGATTTGAAGACACCATCGAGAGTCCCTTGAGCCCCACCAGGAAGGACCTTTCACTATGGTACTCAGCACGCCAACAGCGGTTAAGATAGCTAAAAAGACTGCCTGGATCCACCACTCTCACATAAAACAGGTCAACACCACAGGAGAAAAATTCCAAGATAAATGGACTGTGCAACAGACTGGTAACCCCCTAAAAATAAAATTAACCAAGAGTAACACTTAAGCCCTCCCACAATGAATCCTCTAGTTGTGGTTGTTTCCTTAGACATGTTGTTGCAAGCATGGGGAGGTTTTGGGCCACTGGGTGACCCTAGGGCGGCCCTAAGGGTAGCTTATGAAAAACCCTTGTGACTACAAAGGGGGCACCTTTGTCTTGGGTCAATTCACTGGCTCATATACCCAGAGTGTAGACTGTGGAAACAAAATGGCCTACCTCCAAATCCAAAGGGGAATAGCAGGGTCTTCTCAGAGTTGGATGTGTGCCAACAAGCCTAAAATGAAATTTACTGCAAAAACCCAATGCCCATATACCACTTTCCAGGAAGCCATGCACTCAAGCTGTTATGATGAGGTACAAGAGTGGACAGCTGGTGGCAAGACTTACTTTACAGCCATCCTCAAATTTACTCGCAGGGGTACCATGGGAGGGGATTGGGACATACAGCCATGCCTAGCCCAGGGAACCCATAGACCCCTTGCCCTACCCACAAACCTAACAGTAGCACAAAATGCTGATACCAGTTGTAAATTAAATATTCCCCTTAAAATACAGCCTGTCCATTTTAAAAAAGTGGTAACATGCATCCAGGGAGTGCCCTTTAATTCTAAGACTTTAGTGGAGGTAGGGACACTCTCTTTTTTGTAAAAGCCCAGGTAGCACAGTCACAAACTGAAACCAGTTTCCACACCCTTGCTTGGGCAAAGGAAAAGTATTTGTCTGTGGGGGAAATTTGGCCTACACCACCCTACCAGCTAACTGGTCAGGGGTTTGTGCATCAGCTGTACTACTACCAGACATAGACATAATACCCGGTAATGAACCAGTCCCGGTCCCCAGCCTCGACTTTATCTCGAGTTGACTAAAGAGAGACATCACATTAATTCCTCTAGTAGTTGGACTGGGACTCATGGGCACGCTAGCCGGCTCAACTAGATTAGGCATATCTATCCACTCGAATGTGAAGTTGTCAAATCAGTTGTTAGACAATATTCAAGCTCTGTCTAGCACCACCAAGGATCTCCAGGACCAAAGAGATTCTTTAGCTAAAGTAGTTCTACAGAACAGGAGAGGCCTTGACTTACTTACTGCAGACCAAGGAGGCATTTGTTTAGCGTTATATGATTACCCCTTTTGGAGTGCTTGGAATGGCATTCTCCCTTACCTCCTTCCCTTGTTAGGGCCTTTGTGTATGCTCCTTTTAGTCGCCACCATAGGACCCTGTATCATAAATCGCTTATGCATCTTCATCACTGAGAAGATGTGGAGTACTCGGCTACTGGTCCTGAGGACTCAATATGAGCTCCTCCCTCGCTAAATGAGCCAAGGATTTGGCTCAAGTCACAACATCAGAGGGGAATGTAATGCTCAGACCAGTGACTAACCAAATGCGCCACTATCTTGTTCTGTATGCGCCATTTTAAAATTAAGTTTCTGTTTCCTACTTAAGTTTCTGTTTCATAAGTTTCCTTTTCCCCCCGAACTGATGCTTCGCTTGCCACCCTCAATAACCAACCAACTTTCTCCCCGTGTTCTTACCACCCCGAATTCACCAATCATTGTTAGTCTCATCCTCTCCATACCCACTATAAAGGTAACCACCCATAGTTGTTAGGCGCGCAGTCTTGAGATCAATCAACAGAGACTGCGTCGCCAGGCTTGGCAATAAAACTCCTTCATGCTTGATTGATTGGCTTTCATTTCTAAATCATCATTGCACCATTACAAACAGCAACAAAAAGACCTACCTGTTATCTCAGTGTCTCCAAAGGCAGAAAGTCTAGACATGTGCTGGCCAGCAGTAAAGGTGACCCCCAGACTATATTGTCACCAGAGTGACCCCTGTACCAGTCACAGCCTCCCTGTCATCACAGTAGCATGACAGAGGGGAGAGGTGGAAGGAGTTTCCTGCCCCATCCCTATAGGGAGGAAGAGACAGTCAGGTTCCGTGCACCCCAGTTCTGCACTTGGCTGCTGGGCCAGGTGGGCTCCGGAGTTTCAGTCTGTCCCTGGCCTCCTGAAGTCAAACCTCTCCCAGCAAAGACCCTCACATGGCTTCCTAGTACAGAGAAAAATGTAATTCTCAACCTGCTAGATGTCAGATACGCTATGTTCATGTTCCCCAAAATCAAACAATGAATTCTAAGAAACAATGGAGGTTAAGAGCAGACAAATTTACTGGGTACAACGTGGGTCAAGTTATAATCAACCAATAAGATTACAAGCATAGCCAGCTAATACTGATCCAAAAGTAGCAAGGGCATGTGGATGACATCATTAACCTTGGTCAATAATCTATAGCCTAAGTACTATCCTTAGTCTTAGTGGGCAAGAGAGGATGGCCCATCCCTAAAGAGATAATGGTTTATTTATAGAGGAAACCTCAAAAGGCTGGTACTAATAACCTTAAATGTCCTCATCCCTTAGGGAAATATGTAAACCTGGCCATCATGAGACTTTAATCTTCTTCAGATGTGTCTCCAGTCATAGTTTTGATGTGTTCTCATCTTCTGTCCTGACTTCCTAAGGGCCTACCTCGGTCTGACTGCCTATCAATTTCTATCTAATTTGGTTGTCTGTAATACTCTCTGCTCCTCCAGGCAACATGGCAGTTACACAGCCCGAAGTGCCAGGATTCCAAGACTCCCTCTGACAGAGGACACCTGGTGACAGCCCAAACATCAAGTCTGAACAGTGCTGCCCACCGAAGGCTGATGGAGTCCACAGCTCAAGCACTGGAGCATCTGGAGGTCTTGTGTGCACCCGGTCACTCCGAAGCTGCCCCAGGGCAGCCACATGTCTGCCTGCTATCTAATCTGAGACTATGGACCATCATGACTTAAAACTGGGCTTGTGTTGAACTTCTGCCCAGGCTGAAAGTCACTGCAGATATGGACAGTTACCAAGAACCAGCCACGAACCAGGGACTGCACTGAAGTGAGCAAGACGCACTCAGACACCAGAGCACCCCATGTGGCACCTCAGCCAGCACTCCTAAGGGCTGTGGTATCAAAGAACTGCAGCTGGGGGTGGTGGCGTATGCCTGCAGTGTCAGCATGCGGGGCTGAGGCAGGGGATTGTCAGGACAGCCTGATCCCCATAGAGAGACTCTGCATCAAAATAAATAAATAAATGGCATGAGCATAAATAAATAAATAAATGGCATGAGTACCTCCATCCTCTCCTAGAAAGAAACTTTCAATATCCATTTTCTTATCTCTGACTAGGTTTGGGAGGAGGAGGAACAGCTGGAAGGATGTTTGCCCTCGGAAGGGTCTGGGCTGGGGAGAAGCCAAAATACACTCACTCCTGCTGCAGAGCCATCTAAGGACCATTTCACAGTTTGAGGAGATAAAGAAACTCCCACCAAATCTGAGCATCTGGAAAGGTGGAGGCTAGTGGTCATTTCTCAGTTGGGCAGATAAGCAAAGTGGATGTTGCTTTTTAGAATGTAGTAAATTTAAACTGGGTTTGATGGCACAAGCCTGTAATCTAGATAGAGGAGAAATATAACTCCTGAGTTGTTAGATGTCAAATGTGCAGTTTGTGGTCTCACAACATCCAGGACGGAAGTCATGAACCAAAGGAGGAAGTTAGGAGAATTTTATTGGAAATGAAGAGAGGAAGACTGGTTCCTGGGTTTCTGGGGGGGGGGGGTTCTGAATGGGTGGCCACCAATGCCCTTTGTCAGGTAATTTATACAGCAAAGTCACAACCTGGATACAATGTACATCAAATTACAGTCACCTATAGAACTACAATTACAGTTGGGTAGCTAGTATTGCTCCAGTGAGAAATCGAGGCCTGTACTAAGGACACGGAGAAAAAATAAAGGCATATTTGGAAGAGATGGGTCCAGAGGCTCCGGGCACCCACCTGGGTATCTGATGCCTGTCTGGACTCACTGCACCAAGTGGTGCTCATTACTGTATAATCTTTTTTTTCAAAATCACGACCTTATGTTTGCCGAGCAGGCACTTATGCCACTGAGCTAAACCCCTGGCCCATTACTGCATAATCTTGAATTGCTGTTTATCTGGCCACTGTATCTCTGTCCCGAGGTCTGCTCTCTTCAGATGTCCCTCTAGCCACAATTCTGATGTTTCTATTTTTTTGTGCTGGCTTCCTTGCAGACCTAGTCCCTGTCTGGCTGTACATTAATTTCTATCTAATTTAGCTGTTCATAACAGTCTCAGCATTCTGGGAGGCTGAGGCAGGAGAAGCATAACTTTGGATCCAGTGTGAGCAACTTATACTCTGTCTCAAAATGAAAAATGAAAAGAGGCTGAGAATGTATGTAACTCAGTGCAAAGACCCTGGATTCAACCCCTAGTATGCAAAAAAAAAAACCCCAGAAACTTTATAGTTTAGAATAAATTTAGTGAGCAGGGGATGGGGGTACACACCTTTAATCCCAGAATTTGGAGGCGGAGGCAGGAGGATTACTGTGAGTGAAAGACTAGCCTAAACTACAGAATAAGACCCTGTGTCAATAAAGAAAGAAAGAAATAGAATAAATTTAGTTTAGTTTAGAATAAATAGATTTGCTTACATGCAAATAACATAGATCTTTGAGAAGGTTCCATGAACCTCACTTCCTTAATAATTACCCATGGCTTTCCAGGCACTAATGTGCCATAAACACCAGGCCCTAGTCACAGAAGGAGACAAAGACACCTTCTTTATTTTTTTTGAGACAGGGTCTCACTATGTAGTCCAGGTTGGCCTTGAACTCGTGATGATCCTCCTGCTTCAGCCTCCTGAATGCTGGGATTGCAAGATTTCACTCCCACACCTGGCAATTTGACTTCCTTTCTGGCCTCAAAACCCTCAAAATGGAGGAGTCAGGGTGCTGCAGCACGAGTACACTGTGTCCCACCAAACTCTCATATTCAAATCTGTTCAGCAGTGTGGGGCGTTGGGAGGTGGCACCGGTGGGGAGGGTTATTCCTGAGAGAGGGAGGGAGGAGGGTAGGCACAGAGCAAGCCCGCCATTTGTGCATTGCATCTTTCACTTGTGCCAATTCACTTTCCACTTTTATGCCTTGTTCTGATGCTCCACGAGGCCCTAGCCAGATACAGCCGCCCAGTTTTGAACTTCCACTACTACCAGCTAAATCAACTTTTTTCCTTCAATACAGGGGATCAAACTCATGGCTTTTGCACTGAGTTACATCCCTAGTCCTTTTTAATTTAAATTTTGTTTTGTTTTGGTTTGGTTTTTGACACAGGGTTTTGCTATGTAGATCAAACTTGGTGGCAATCCTCCTGCCTCAGCCTCCTAAACGCTGGGATTACAGATGCCTGGCTCCCAACAAACAAACAAAAAATTATCTATTTATTTATTTTTGAGTAAAAGTCTTGCTAAGTGGCTAAATTACCCAGGCCGAGCTCGAACTTCCCATCCTCACACCTCATCTCTCTGACCGCTGCCTGCCATTGCAGGCACGCACTACCACGCCTGGCTCCAAATAAACCTTTTCCCTACATAAATTATCCAGTTGCAAATATTCTGGTAGGCCAGTAGAGAACAAACTAAATTGGGATGGAGATTTACAACAAATTCATTCATATTCTTAATTCTTATTCTAATGAGTAAGCGCAGTCTTGTTATTTGCAGATCTTTTCAGGACCTTCTAGCAAGTGCAGTTAGGTGACAAGAGCCAGGGGTGCCGAGAGGGCTTGTCACCACAAGAGGGCGCTGCTCCCTGTCCGCGGAAGTGGCCTTGGGAAGCCACTTGGTTGACTTTGTTTCCATAATGAATTCTCAAAACTCAACAATGAAATTGGATTTGGGGAGGAGAGCTACTGGGGATTGAACCCAGGGCCCTCATACTTGAGCTACACATCCCCGCCCTCCTCATTTTTTTAAAATTTTGAGACAGTTTCTCACCAAATTGCTAAACCAGGCTGAGCTTCAATTTGGGATCCTCCTGCCTAAACCTCTGGAGTGCTAGGATTACAGATGTGTCACCATGCTCAGCTATGTGTCAACCTTTTTTGAAAGTAGTTTAACAGTATTTTGGCTGGGGATTTAGCTCAATGGCTTGAACACCTGCCTTGCAAGTGCGAGGTTGTGAGTTCGATCCCTGGTACAAAAAAAGAAGAAGAGGAAGAGGAAGAAGAAGAAGAAGAAGTTGTTTGATCCCAGTACCTGGGAGGCTGAAGCAGGAGGATCCTTGCAAATTTAGAACCAGCCTGGGCTACAGAAGTGAGCTCAAGGCCAGCCTGAATTGCCTAGTGAGACTCTGTCTTAAAAAGACAAACAAACATACCTGCAAAAAATCAGTATTTTGGACCTATACCTACTATAGATTCCATCATTCCAATTCTAGATATTAACCCAAAGAAGATACATGTCTGAAAACAGGTAAGTGGATAAATTGCCAAACAGCCATACATTGAATATTATTCAGCAATGAAAATGAACGGTTGATACATGTACCACTATGGAGGAATCTCAAGATGATTATGCTGAGTGAAACTACCCAGACCACTAAAAGAGCATACTGTGTGATTCCATTTATATTAAATGCTAGGAAATACAAACATGTAACTAGTGTCAGAAAGATCAGTGGCTGTGAAGGATCACAAGGAGACACGAGGGAAATTTGGGGGTGTTAGATAACACTCATTGTCTTGGTTTTGCTCACATTTTCTGATATATGATTGTAACCACATTTAACAAGTTATCTGCTTTAAATAGATACTTTACTGAAACCAATAAATAATTTATTGCATGCTAATGAAAAAGTCTTTAAGCTAAATTTAAAAAATTGCTTCATGGAACCCTGCCAAGAGTTTTTCAGCAAAACTCTTATCAAAATCAAAGATAAAGTAGTGCCAAAATGCTGCCCATGAATGAGCTGCTCCCTGGTACCAAGGAGAGGCGGATGTGAGCCATGGGAGAGGCAGCTGGCAGGGTGCGGTGGCTCCCAGAGTCTCAGCCCCATGGTCGCCTGAGCTCACTCACCTGGAAGTTGGCAGCTGGGCCTGCTCGCCACTCATAGCCAAGGTGTCGGGGGTGGGGGGGGTCTTGAGTTGTTTCCGACTGGACAAATCTGGATCTGAGTCCTGGGCTCCATCACCCACCAGCGCTGGTGATTTCAGGGTCAGTGCAAGGAGATGGCAGCCCGTCGTGGCTCTGGCCTGAGATGGTACCGCAGAGTACGTAGTTTTCCTTCACTTTTTGCTTTCCTTTTCTTTTTTTTTCCCTGCCTTCCCCACTTTTTTTCCTTCTTCTACTAGGGATTGAACCCAGGGCCTTTGCACTACTCTACAACCTTCGTCCTTTAAAATTTTTATTGTTTTATTTTGATACAGGGTCTCATTAAGTCACTAAGTAGCCCACACTGACCTCTAATTTGTGATCCTCCTGTCTTACTCTCCCCGAGTGGTGGGATTACAGTCATGGGTCATTATCTTCCTTTTCTTTATTCTCCAGGGAATGAGTCTCAGGCTACTAAGTCAAAAGTGCAAGAGGTGATGTTTTCATGTTACTGAATTTAATTTCTACTCTGCACCATTAACCCACTGGAGCATAGGCATCAGTTTTCTTGGTGTCTTTCGGCAGGGTAAATACCAGGTCAAGAGGGTTATGTGGGCCACACTGGAGCCTCTGCACATCATGCTTACTGGGGTGCTAGCCTGTGGGGTGGGGGCTTCTCACATGTCGGTGCTCCAGACAGGCTGCTGTAGCCCATGTGTGCAGCCCACAGCTGAGCCAACACTGGGTGGCCTCAAGCTCTTCATAGAGCTACAGATCCGGGTACTCCAGGGAGAGGGCAATGCAGGGAAACCCTCGTCAACATGTACAACCGTTCCCTCCCGTGGGCATCTCTGTAGCCTGGGAGGAGGTGCCCGAGGCCAAGCAGGTCTTGGACTGCCAGGACCCAGTGACCCTTGATCCCCTAGGCTGGCTGCATTGGGTTCTTCTGCAGGAGACCCATCAGCTCCTGGGTCCGAAATCGGCTTCTGAGTCCGATCAGTTTCTGCTCTGTTTTCTCTGGCACACAGACTGTTCCCAGCACAGCGTAGTGCGTGGGCCAGTGATGTGCTGGAGGAGAATTCAGTGAGAAAGTTCTATTGAAGAGCAATATCATCCTGCCATCTTGTGGTAATCCCATTCACTGGATTTTTGTGGGGGGGGGTACTGTGGACTGAAAATAGAAGTTGCCAGGGATCACTTAATTTTCTGAAAAAGACAAGTATTTAGTCCAGCACCATGCCTTATTAACCACCATTATGCTTCCTAAGAAGAATCATCTACTTAAACAGGAAGCCTATCATTAAGGTTAATCTTGCCAGAAAGTGAAGGTGGCACATGCCACCTAGCATGGAGAGTCTGAGGCAGGAAGATCCCTGAACTCCAGCTCAGGGAATACAAAGCTGATTAGCCTGAACTACATAGTGAGACCCTGTCTCCAAAAAAAAAAAAAAAAAAAGAGAGAGAGAGAGAGAGAGAAAACAAAAAAAGAAGATCTCAAATTCCAATCTAGTCTTCTCAATTTAATCAGACCTCATTCAAAAAAATGCAAAACAGGTGTGACGGTGCACACTTGTAATCCCAGTATTCAAGAGGGCGAGACAGGAGGATCACTGCAAATTGGAGTCCAGCCTGGGCTACACAGTGAGTTCAAGGCCAGCCTGAATTGTATAGTGAGATCTCATCTCTAAATAAATAAATAATTTAATTTTAAAAAGGGCTGGATTGTAGCTCAGTGGTAGAGTGTCCCTGGATTCAATCCCCAGTATTAAAAAAGAAAAAAAATCTTAATGATTGTGCATAATAACTTCAAATATTTCAAATATGCTTGGAGCAATGCTAGGCCCTTGGAAACTATACAGATACCATCTCTGCCTCTAATGAGCTTAAACTTGCCAGAATAAAGACATTTTACATACATATGGAAATCACAGTGTTGGAAATGGATCTAAAAATCTAAGGAGGGAGGTGGCACTGTGTCCCGAGGAGTCACTAAATACCTTTGGGGAAAGTGATATAGGGGAATGAAACTCCTGACCTACTATGTCTGCGAGTTTGTGTTCTCTAAAATCGAAGAATGAATTTTAGGAACAACGGAGGTAAAGAGTAGAATATATTTATTGAGAGAAAGCTTCTGTCTGAAGAGAGACGGAAGGGGGTCCCGAGTGGGTTGCCCAAGACTCTCTTTTCCAGGGACTTTTATAGAGTAAAACCATGAGATTAGATGGCTCAAACGTGGGGAAATGGGAATTTGCAAATTGGGCATAAAATGATCCAGACTTAATCCCTAAGGATTATACTTAAGGCTGTGCTTGCATTCGTCTTGAGATCTGGCCCACAGCAAGAGGTGTGTGTCTCCTCCAAGGTCATCAGACATCTGGTCCTCTGTGCCGGCTTCCTCGAGGGCCTAGCCCTGTCTGACTGCCTATAATATTTCTAACTGGCTCAGCTGCCTGCAACAAAAGGATACACAAAGGAGGGTCATATGGTAGAAGAATCATGAGATAGGCCTCACGGGGCAATGAGAAACAAGCTTTTTGAGTGAGCACCACAGAGGGCTGTCTCCTAGCGTCAAGGGAAGGGCCTCTGTGCTTCCCCTTTCCCTCTGTTACTCCACTGGTCTGCGTAGCTTCCTGGAATGAATGACCGGAAGCCCTGATCCTCCTGGCTTCTCAGCCTGTGACTCATGAATGACATCTAGCTGCTGTCAGCACCAGGCGGGGGACACCAGAGCCCTTCTGGATGTCTGGTGAACACCTATACTCCCCATGACCACGCTAGAAGAGAGCAGTTCCCTTTGTGTAAGATGAGTGCCTTTTGTGCCAGTTGCTCTCGGCACGGGCCTGGTGGCAGTCTGGCTCCAGTGGCAGGATGCCTCTCAAGTCCAGGATTCCTGTGGGGCGCATTTACCCTCCGTTCACCAGCTGTGTCCTGGGTGATGTTCATCAGGCTGGTAGAAAGTGAGCAGGTTCCTTTGGACGGAAGCCAGGCCTTAGTCAGCAATTTGGATTCTGGCCAGCGCCTGTCTGGCTGTATCCACCCTTTCTGAGGCCCCTGAAGGCTGTGTCGGAGAGGCGTTGTCCCAGCACAGCCCCGTGCTGAGGAACTGGGCCAGGCCTGAATGAGCACTGATGCTCGTGAACAACAGTGATGAGCTTTATTCTGTCTAGGAACAACACTCCCTTTTCCACTTTTTGGTCAGGATATATGGTCAAAATATATGATGAACATTTGCTTTTTAAAATATACAAGGGGCCAGGAATATAGCTCAGCAGCAGAGGGCCTGCCTGGCCAGTGTGAGGTCCTGAGTTTGATCCCTGGTACCAAAAATAAATAAAACAAACAAAAAAAATGTTGTACACTGCCAATTATCTCCCCTTTAATTCCTCCTCCTTGATTCAAACACACATCCCAATTTCTTAGCAGTTTTGGAAGTCTTCTTTTGCATCTTTACAAGGTGTGATAAAAAATACTGTGGATGCTGCTGCTGTGTGCCATCCAGCCAAAAGGCAGGATTGTAAAAGCATCATGGGTCATTTTGTTTTGTTTTGTTTTGTTTCTTTCTATTTTGTTTTGTTTGAGGCAGGGTCTCATCGAGTGGTTTTCACTATGTAACTCAGGTTGGCCTCAAACTCATCAGTCCTCCTGCCTCAGTGTCCTCAGTGCTGGAATTACAGGCATGCATCAGCATACCAGGATGCGGCATGTCCTCACTGCCTTATTCACCGGATCAGCACTGCACAACTTCCTGCTCTTCCCCAAATCAAAGTGAACATGAAAGGTTCATATTTTGAATCATTTCAGGGCATTGAGGGAGCCGTGGCAGGGGAACCAAAGATACTCATGAAAGAGACTTCAGCACTGCTTCAGAAAGAGGCAAGAGCATGGACTAAGTGCATTTGAAGCAAGGGGGAGTCCTGGGAGGGGAGTGATGGTAATGTGTCTTTTACTATAATCAATTTTAAAAATGTAAGTATTCACTGAATTTGTCTATCACCCTGCATGATCTTCTAAGTGAGCCACGTCACAGATAAAATAGCACTTTTATCAGGGACCTCTCTCTACCCCGCCCACTCCCACCCTATTTTAGGGTTTCTAGCCTGTCTTTTTTTTTTTTTTT
>PVLA01018875.1:0-13524 GCA_004027455.1 Hydrochoerus hydrochaeris
CCACAACAGCTCCTTTTAATCCTGGTGGCTCAGGGCAGAATAGGGACTAGTACATTCAAAATGCAACTGATCTCATTATACAAGCTCCTTATCTCCCAGCTCCCAGCAAGACATTATATGTTTGGAAAGCAGAATTTAAAAACTCTTATCTTAGTTGCTGTTTCTGCCTGAAAAGGAGAGGATTTCTCTTATTATCTGTTCCATTTCCCTCCTTTTCCACTTAGTTACCTTTCAGCCAGTGTCCAACTGGATTTCTCGAGTCCTCTTAAAATTTCAGGTTTATAATGATATGACTTTTTTTCCTAATTAATAATTTTTGAGGTGATGAGAATATAGCTCAGCAGCACAGCACCTGCCTGGCAAGTGCAAGGTCCAGAGTTTGGCTCCCACTACCCACAACGAAAGAAAAACAAAAAATAAAATAATAAAGAATTTTTATTCTCAAACCAGGGACAGCCAGTAATCCCTGCACTATGGGAAGAAGAGGCAGGCAGATTGCAAATTCAAGCCCAGAATAGGTAACTAAGTGAGACCCTGCCTCAAAATAAAACATAACATAAAAGAGCAGGAGGATGCAGCTCAGTGTGAAGTACCTGCGTTCAAATTCCAGTACTGAAAGGAAAAAAAGAATTTTTATACCTAAAACTGAAGAGTGTCTTATCCATGCACATGAACTAGAAAAAATATTCCTTCAAAAACAACCAACCAACCAACCAAACTCCGTTGGCCTGCTTGATTTCTAATCACTTTACCTTGTCATTTTTCCCACTTAAGTCAAATCACCAAAAATGGATCATTTTTACGATATGTCAACAGCAACAAGATTTCGACTTTATTGTAAAATATTGTTGTTCTGTTTAACTTTTAAAATAACATCTATTTCCAAGGCTAATTTTGCTGTCCTGTGTTGTTTTACATTAATGCAAAAAAACCAAAAACCAACCAAACAAACAAAAAAACCCTTTGGAAAAAATATCAGAAAAAAAGCGTTACTTTTTAAAATTCAGTGTCTTCACAAATACCTGCTGTAAGTGCATAATAAAAGAATCTCACATCTTGTAGCGTTTCATTAAAACTATCAACATTAAAAGTGAAAACTTTAACAATTAATTTATTTAAAGTAGTGTATTTCCATTCATGCAACACTTGAGCTTCTAACTATGGGAAACTGACCAACCAATATGTCACTGTGAATGGGAAAGTATTTCAGATATTTTGGAAACAAAACTGATTGCTCTATACCTTATTTTTTGCCTCAGCTTTTGTACTGTGTGAAAGCAGTTTTGCTGCTACCCAAGCCTTTGCATTATAAATTGCATAACAAAAGCAGTTTGCCCTTGGCGTTGGCAATATCTAGATTTGCACTGTGTTCCAAGAGAATAGTAGCGCATCCCTCTTCATCCCTTCTCATAGCATTTTACAGCCTGTGGGTATTGTAACAGAGGAGACACTGTCAACTCAAGGAACTCAAAACATACTTTCACATGCCTGGCAAAGCAGTCATATTCAAATTACATTGATTGACTTTGATTTTCAGCATTTAAATACAATTCCCCCATGCTGATATTGTTGGGTGCTATCTATCTTATCAGAGCAGTGTTGTGGTCACTGTCACAGGCATTAATATCACACTTCCTCTGTAATACGAGAGTCACCATTTCTGGATGGCCATAGGCACAGACCAACTGCAGAGCAGTCCTGGGACAGTCAGAAACATTATTAGGAAATTAGAAATTTCAAAATGCACAATTATTCATGGAATCATGAACATTAAATACCTTTCAAATCAAGTATTCGATTGTCTTCATAAATGTAGAATACTTAATAGCTCTTATTACTCACCTGTTAATGGAAGAGCAATTGGGTGATGCTTGTTTGTGTGTGTGGTGTGGTGCGGGGGATGGAAGCTGCTGTCTTGCACATACTAAACAAGATCTCTGCACTGTGCTACCTCCCAGCCTAGCGCAGCCCACTGGAATAGAAAGTGCATGCCTTGGATTTAGCTCAACTGGGGTTTAATGCCTACTCTGAGTTCTTACTTTCTAGCTATCCTTTAGCCTTTCTGTGCCTCAGTATTCTTACCTACAAAATGAGGTTTGAAAGTAGTCCTCTCGCAGGACACCACTCTGATGGTTAAATAAGAACCCACACAAAATATTTAGAACAATTTCTAGAACAAAAAACAGCTCAATGGTACTATAATCTGTACTACGACTACTTAAGAAATACAACATTTCAATAAAATAAAATAAAATAAAATAATTCAAATGCACCTACTTTGAAGGGGTTAGGATTATTTCAATAAGCCTCCAGATATTTTTTCTCATATTTTAACACCTCTGTCATTGGAAAGCCACACACAGCTCAGAAGACAACAGATCTTGTGCAACTATAGCTGGTGGTATGGGAGGGCCCCTCCTCACCTTTGGAGAGGGAGGCTTTTTATGGTGTAGCAATATCACCCTCCATGTATGCTAGCATAGTTCTGATATAACTCTGTAAGAATGAACCAGCCTGTAGAATGTTAATGTATTCCAACCAGACTGGAAAATCCTTGCATATGCCCATATAAGGGAGATGAAGACACAAGAATTGTATAAAAGGGGCAACCATGCCGTGTTGGTCACAAATATCCTGAGTTAGTGTCAGTACCAATGAAGCTGTTTCCTGGGAAAAAGGCCTCGGTGTCCTGCCTCTCTATGTGAAAATCCCACAGCGGTGCTGTAAAAATTTGCTTCATATGGTGTCATCACATGATTCATGGTGCTTTACATTAAGCAAAATATAATGTAGGGAGGAAGAAGACAAGATGGCCGATCAGTGAGCAACAAAATACAAAGCCTCCCAGGAGAAACAATTCATACGCCAGAATAAAACATCCTGGAGAGACCCAGATAGAGGGAGATGGGTCCTCTTGACACACGAAGAAATTAAAACATAAAAAAGCTTGTCAAATACTTTGGGACTACAACTGAAACAGCTAAAAATTATGGGACAGAGCATTTTCACAGCGACTCGCCAAGTTTGCGCAGCTTGAATCCGCGCCAGCAGGCAGAGCCACCCAAACTTCTTCCCGCTGCCACTCACTGGAAGCACAGCAGTGCTGAAGTTGGGGGTTGGTGAGCCCAACAGAGAGTGGAGACAGGGAAGGGACCTTCATTAATCCACGGTCAGTGCTGGGAGTGAGACCCCCCTGCCATGGGAAGGGCGCGACCAAATGGGCGACATGTTGGAATCGGGCAGGAGGAGCCTGAACTGGGAGTGACAGTGACTTCAGTTGGTTGCTCTCTCCCCAGAGTAGATTCTCATGGGATTTTCTTGGACTAGGCTGCGCCCCTGGCCAGGACCCAATGAGCCATCCCAAATCGATTCCCTGAGCCTAGCATGCACTAACCGAGTGAAGGCCCCTGAAGTTTGGCTGGCCCAGTGGGGAGAGGCAGGCATACGCAGCCGCTGCTTACACCTCAGTGACAAGAGCAGCCAGGAGAGGCTGCTCGCCAGTGTGCTTCAGAGGAAATGTGACCAACAGGGAAGGAGACTGGTACCTGCACTGTAACCTGTGTGGAGGAAGCCAGGGCCATGACAGGAGAGGGAGGCAGTAGGAGGCCACCAGGCCACAAGCCTGAGAGCCCTGATCCAGGAGAGGGAAAAACAAGGGAGACTGAGGGCGGCAAACACGCAACATCAGACATGGCTTCAATGGACATTAAGAGATATCTTCAGGACCTTGTAGATGAGCTCAAAAGTGAAGTATTAAATCAGGTAAAGCAAGATATGAGTAGAGTAATAAAGGAAATGCTCTCAGGGAGCATCTCTCAGGAAGATACAGATGGTAGAAGGGAGGAACACAAAAAAAGGAGAGAAAAATTCGATAAAGAATATAAAGAAAATATAGAATACATGAAGCAGATTCAAAGAGACTACCAGGAAATTAAAAACTCCAATGAAAGCTGGCAAAACACCTTAAAAGAAACTAAGGATAGCCTATCAAAACTTGAAGACAAGTTTGCAATGTGTGATCACGAAAGGAAAGATCTTTTAGAAATAACAAGGAAACAAGCAGTAACAATACAAAGGCTAGAAGATGACAAGACAATCTACAATTTAAGAATAAGAAATGTGAACGAAGAAGCAGGAATACATACAGGTGAATTACAAAGGCTATTCATGGAAATAATTAAGGAAAACTTCCCAAGGATGGGAAAAGAAAATGACATTCGGTTGTGTGAGGCATACCGAACTCCAGCCACCTACAACCAAAACAGAGCTAAACCCAGACATATAATAATCAAGATACCAGAAATTCAATATAAAAACAATATTAAAAGCTGTCAGAGAAAAGAAACAGATTACCTTGAAAGGTAAGCCCATCAAGATCACAGCTGAGTTCTCCACACAGATCATCAGATCAAGAAGAGCTTGGAGCAAAGTATTCCAAGCCCTGAAAGAAAATAATCTCCAGCCCAGATTGATGTACCCTGCCAAACTGTCACTAGAAATTAATGGAGAAACAAGATGCTTCCGTGACAAAGAGGAACTGGGGGAGTCTGTGACCACCAATCCAACACTACAGAGAATACTGAAGGACATTCTAGAGAGAGAGAAAAAAAATACCAGGATTTTAGGAACAGTGGCGGAAAGGCCTCAATGAGTGGGGCAGGAAGTAGAATGAAGGAGAAAACTACACAAACAAAGGCAGAAAAATACCATAGTAGAAATGAGGCAGAGAAGGATAACTAGAAACTCTAACATAGATGGCCTTGATATGCTATATTGTTAATAGTGCACTGGCATTTAAAACCCACATTACTCACACTACTCTGCTTAGATGTATTATATTCTGTTCCAGTCATTCTACCTGTACTAGATTTGAGGGCACAGAGCGTAATCCCAAAAATAATAGGATATAGTATGGTATTTATCCTTAATTTCCTACTAACTTAATCTAAAGCTCTGTAAAACCTACACTGTTTTACCATAACTGATTGTAATCGAATCTGGTTTGTTGGATCGCTATGTTGTACTGATAGATTTTATTCAAAGCTGTTATGACTGATAGTATCAAGTCTGAGAGTATAGGCAACTGCACTTAAGATGACAAGATCTACTACAATATCCATGATGGTTTGATTATTACCTGCCTTTGAAGTTTTATACTGTCTACAATGTTTTATTTTTACTAATATTGTTATTTACTGCTACACTCAATTATAATGCTATATTCAATTATGCCTGATGATATAGACATCCTATTGAAGATAATAAGAAACAACACAGTAATCATTGTAATCACCTTGTACTGTGGTTTTATACGACTTTTTGGTTTCATGTTTTTATAGGAATTTGTTTTGTTTTGTTTTGCTAAGTTTTGTTTTTCCCTCTAATACATAAAGGATAGAAATACAAGCAGAGATCCATGCATGTGTAGCTGTTTACACTCTCACTGTTTGACTATCTACTTTGTATGCTTTAATTTTGTAACTTGAACACCTATTTCTAAGAGGACAATATGTAATTTATTAACTAGTGATTTCTTATTGTTTATCTTTTTTTGGAATTCTGTATTATCTCTACACTTTACATGCTTTGTTTCTCTTTAGATAAATTTTTTAAAAAGAAAAAATATATATAATGTAGGCAACAGGTCTATGATACCTGTAGTGCTATGGTTGGTAATGAAAAACTACTACAAGTACTCAACGCTGAATAATAATAAAAGAATATAAAAGAAAATAAGTAACAACCCCTGTTTTTTTTCATTTTAAGATGAATAAAACCCAGAATTCAAATATGTATATATGACCCACTTTATCCAGTATTTAGAATTATAGAATGCCCAGAAATCAAATATTTCTAATGCCTAATATCAGCATTTAATATTGATACATACTTTGAAAAGAGCAGTTAAGGATTCTCTTACAATTTCCTTCCTACCTTACAAACATGTTTTGTTTGAACAGAAAGAGGAAAAGCTCCAATTGAAATGGGAGTTCTTACTTCAATTTTAAATCTCTCCACTTGCTAGACTGAACAGGTGAGCATAATGGTTTAAGGAAGGAGGAATCTTGATGTAGAATACATAATAGGTATTCAGGCTTTGTTTAGCAAATAAATGGATTGAAAGAATGGATAAATACTATTGGTAGTATAACGGAAAGCAGTATTTCTGCAGTACTAATCATCATTAATATTTGCTATCTTTTACTTACATAAGAATACAATTAAAATGATCTATACTTCCATACATAATAAAATACATACATTATACAATAAAATCTATAAGTACAGATAATTTATTTCTGAAGGGACTAAAAGTTGTCACACACACACACACACACACACATATACAGAAAAAATGAAAATTATCTGTGCTTAACTAATATTCCTGTTTTTCTCAAGGATTATTTTATTGACAGTCAACTTTCACTAGAGTTTTATACCTATTCATTGTAGAAATCAGATAACAGGAAAAAAGACACACAGAATTATTTATTGCCAATAGTAATCAAAAGATATAGTCCAAAATACAAGGCACAAAAAAAGTCAAAATACTGAATTAACAGCATTGTTTCTGGTGTCAAACTATATTAGAATCAAAAACTTAATAAGAAACCTTTAAATATTAGGAATAAAATGGACTTCTAGATAACTAAAAAACCCAGAAAATTTCACTTCTCCTTCAAACGCCTAAAAATAACGAATTTTACCACAATTTGTATACATTTTCTGGCTAAAACAAGATTGCAGCCTATTTGTGTCTATGCAAAATTAAACTGACTCTTTTCTCACTGGATACATCAAAGTGCATCTTTCCCTGTTAAAAATACATTGATGTGTATGCCAACTTCAATGATTATACATCATTCCATTCTATGAATGCACTGCAACTGATACAATCTCTTCCATGGAGTCTTGTTAATACATCACTATTTTAAGCACCGGTGAAGAAAAGCAAATTAAATGCGTCTGTATGTCCTAAAGGTATTCTAGAATGGAACTGATGGGTGGAGACATGCTTTCCTAAACTGTGATACAGTACTTATATCAAATTTCCTATTTGAAATAGTCATAAGCCATCTCCACTTTTAAGCAGCAGGATAAACTGTTCTTCATCCTCACAAATTTTGTAGCTGGCAAATATTTCATTCCTTTGTAAAATTAAATTCTCTTTACCAGGGACACTAAACATTTCTTTTTATGTTTACAGGTCACTTGTCAATCTGCCAAACACCTAATTTAGACTTCGATATAGCTCAGCGGTACAGTCCAGGATTTGAGGCTCACAAGGTGTGATAGATATCTAGCATCAAAATAAATTAGTATTAAATATTTTTCCTTTTATGATCTGAAAAAATTCTCTAAGATACACTGTTCATCTAATGTAGATTGTAAATGGATTTCTTTTTCTTTTTTTTTTTTTTTCCACACCAGAATCTAACTCAGGACCTCATACCTTTCACGCATGCACTGTGCAACTGATGTATATCCCAGGCCCTTGTTGTAAACGTCTTGCAAGGATTGTTGTCTTTCATTTTGTTAACATTTTTCTAATATAAATGAGCATTTAATTTTTCCTTTGATAGTCAACCTTCAGAATGCAGGTGGGGAAGGGGATGGCTGAGTGGTAGTGTGTTTAGCATGCACCAGGCCCTAGGAGCAACCCCCAACACAAAAAAAGAATGCTAACTTTTGAGGTCATTCTTAGGAAAAATAAGCATATGTGTTTTCTTTTGCTACTTTTCTTATTTTGTATGATATGAAATTTTTAACCTATATGCCATCAGAAACTTTTGTGACATAAAAATCTAGGTAAGTTTTTTTCCCAGGCATTTCATTTCATTCATGGGTCATTTGGATTTTTCAACTAAAATGTAGATCATCAGGATCAACTTCTAAATTCTGACAGATATTTGAATGTTTCGATTTTCTATTAAGTTACATTCACTTATCTGTCTTTGGGGCTATTAGTGAACAATTAATTTGGAAAATGACTTATCTTGATATACCTACAAAGGCTGGTCTTCACTACAGTTTCTTAGTGACACAATACCAGAAGAAGGTATGGAAGCTCAAGTGTTCTGTGACATTTTTAGTTAGTTTCTGTAAAACCGATACAAAGAAAGCTTACATTTTGGGACTAATGGATCTTTCCAGTCAAGAACTTGGAGCGCTCCCTGCCTATTTCTGTTTCCTTATAAGGTTCCTTAGTAAAGAACATACATGCACAAGTGTACACTGATAGAAAATGGATACTAGATTTTTATCAGATTAAGTCTCAGCCCTAAATTTGTTGATTACAGGAAATATGTTATACTCTACTTTTTAAACAATATTTACAACAGTTCTCTTAACATGATACACACACATTACCATAGTGAAACAGCTTTACAGTAGTCAATAAAGTGACCTATGACAGAAGTGTAAGTGGAGTGAAAATTTTAGTTTTTTGCAGCTCATGAGCACCACCTGGGGATGGACCTTCTGCAAGCTTCACCTTTCTGGGTTGGTCAGAATCTTTCCTCACCCCTCCTCACCCTCTCCTCCCACATGACCCTGGAACACCCCACCACCCTCTGCCCCCTCTCTCCTGCAATGCCCAGGCCCCACAGGCAACCCCTGGGCCTGCAGCCCCATTACCTGCTCTTCTGATCTCTGGCATTTATGTTGCTTTTCCTGAGAAAGAGGAGCTGCCTCATCTTGTCCAAGTTGACTAAGGGCAGCCTTATGGAGCCTGGGCATTGACCTGACAAAGATGTGGAGCCACACACCCCTGCAGCTCCTTTGCGGTCCGTGGGGCTCCAGGGTGCCCAGCTCTTGCTGCTAAAGCCAAAGAACCTTTTCACCATAAATGCTGTAAACCTTCCAGGTGACATCCCACCCCCTCGGACCTCTCACTGCCTTTCAAAGGAAGCCAAATAATGGCTACCTCTTCTAACCTAGGCTCCAACACTAGCTGCTGCCTCTGCACATGTTCATCTCTGCAGGCTCCCAGCCGGGAGCCTAAGAGCCTCTGGCACCTGCATTTCCCCAGGTTCCCAGCAATGGACCTAACAGCCTCTGCAGTTGAGCATTCCCACCCTCTCACAACAAGGAGCCTAACCACTTCTGAAAGTGCACATCTCTGCAGCCTCCAGGCTAGGAGCCCCCGGGCTCACCACACCTCCCCAAGCTAATGGATGGAGGGGGGAGGGTCTCAGATGTACCACGTAAAGAATTTAACAGTTTAGACCAGTCAATAGAAAAACAGGTGAGGCTGTATTCCAATAAAATGTTACAAAAATGGCAGAAAAAATTGGATCCATGGGTTATGGTTTTATGATCCCTGCTTACCTGAGAATATTATCCATCAAAAGTTATCTAGAATGAGTTCTGTCAAAAAATGAATAATGCCAATGCATGTACATTATATAATTTTGTCTATATATGATTATATTATCATTGAGAAAAGCTCACACATGTTTATCAGGTTGCTATCCCTGGTTCCTAGGAGGGGAAGAGAAGAGGGGGAGAGTGAAAATCTCCATGTATGTATAAAGTAGTTTCATAATAAAAGTCAGTATTTGTTCAACAATACTTTTTGGGAAAAGAGGATTGTTTTTAAAAAGATGTATCAGGGGCTGGGGATTTAGCTCAGTGGCATAAGTGCCTGCCTTGCAAGCACACAGTCATGAGTTCGATCCCTTGTACCAAAAAAAAAAAAAAAGATGTTTCAGAATTTCTTTAACCAGGCTGTCACCAAAGAGTTACCAGACACTCTTTAGCAGACTTCATTTTAAAACTGACCCTACACCAGGGTCCTGCCTCCCTATGGCCTCCCTACCCATCCACTTAGTTCACTTAATATTGGTTCACTACAACCACAGTCACTGAACATATTGTTCTGAAATATGCTCAATGATCCTATCTGACAACATCTACATTCCCAAGTGTCTGCTAATTTCTCACCTCTCAATCAAATAGTTTTCAAATCTTGATTGACTTTTGTTCACTTTTTGATGGGCTACTTTACATCTCTTGATAGAATTCCATAGGGAACTACTTTCAGCTGTAGACTCCATCCCCCAAACATCAACAAATTGTATCTCTCAACTGCATATCTTATTTGTGTGGCTAATAATAATTCTAAATTTTACTGTATCAAGAGTAAAAAATTAACATATAGTATATAAACACCAGAAGAACTAAAACCTAACTGTCCTAGTGCTTAAAGAGGTCCAAAGTTTAACCACAGCTAAAATTCAGAAGAGGATAAGAAAACACTTTCTACCTACAAGACAAAGCAATCTGTATAATGTTCAATATAAGAAAATGATCTCTTTATATAAACTAAAGTATAATTGTAGAAAGACATCCCCTTACTTTTACTCCTTAATTTTACTTCAATTCATCATATCCAATCCAGTCTCTAAAGCCTGCATTTCATCTGTCTGGATCCTTTAGTGTCTACTACCACTACATAGTTTAGACTCTCTTGCTTGAAATTCTCAACTTATAATTAAAACATTAAAAAAAACTGTAACATTAAAATAATTTAACATTTGAAAAGCTCGGTTAAATACATTCACATTATCAATTATAAGCAGGTAACATTTAAGAGTCGACTAATTTTTTATTACCTTCTTTCTATATGACAGTGCCAGGGGCTCTAGAGCTTAGCTTCTCTCTCCTGCTTTGCACAACTAATACCCCCAATCCCATCATCTTTTTTATTTTCTCAATTGTGCAGACACCCTTTCCCAAGGAAAGTATGTAATAATCACTAGTATTCAGATTATTTTGTCTGATTAACATGTAGCCTTAAAAAAAACTTCATGGTATGCAGAAAAAAATATATACCATAAAGACATCTATTTCTTATTATGTTTTCTTGAGACAGGATCCTGCTCTGTAGTTCAGGCTGGCCCTGAACTCACTATGTAGCCCAGGCTGATCCTGAATATGCAGCAATCCTCCTGTCTCACCCTCCCAAGTGCTGGGTGTGTGCCACCACGCCTGGCAGCAGAATGAATTTCTAATCAAAGCTGGATCAAAAACTCTGCAGCATCATAACATCTTCACCAGAGAAACTCCATTTTATAGAAACTTGCAATTTCTATAGAAGAGTATTTGAATTCGTTTATTCAATATTGATTACAGTAGAGTACTTTCCTTTTCAATTTTCAGTCTTTCAACCTCTTCTCTCTTGCCCCACCTCCCACCAAAGAAAATCAGAAAAAACTATAGGAAAATGAAATCAGAGAGACGTGGTTTTGAATCCTAGCTCTGCTACATTAGTCATTACATTTCTATGGAGAGGGAATACGTGCAAAGCACCTGCCTTGCACTTGGCAGGTCATCAACAGTAACTATACACAGTTTGATACCTACAGCACCGTAGACAGGCCACATTGACTCCATTTTGTCCCAGACATATCCACTCGACAATGTTTTGGGAAAAAGTTTAGGCCTTGAAACACCTCCCCTCCCACCGCGTGCAAGTTAAAAACATGAGGTTCTAAAAGTACAAGAAACAAACAAGTTACACAATCTGAGCATGTGAAATTTGAGTTTCTTTGTTCTTTATCTCAATAAAAGCTGCTTGCTTGGGCTGGCCGGGTGGCAGCCAGTTTGCTGACCCTTAGTATGTGTGTCCCTTTATTTTCCTTTGCTTGCAGAACCCCAACACAGTATCTCCCCCAAACTGCTAACAATTTAGGATCTTTCTTTTTGCCAATCACATTTCAGAAATTGCTATGAATCGAATAACACAGCCCTTAGTTTTTGTTTTAATCCATTTTGACAATTATGTACCAAAAAAAAAACAGTAAGAAAATTAAGTGATCTCTTAATTAAAACTCATTTTGATTGATACATAAAAGCATAAAATTTATACATACTAATTTGGTACTAGGTTATGCTTTGATACATGTGTACACTGTATAATGTTTAAATTAGGATAAATATTCTTCTCAACATTTATCACATTTGGTGAACATTTTAAAATTTTTTTTTTCTTTGACCAGGGATCAAACTTGCGACCTCACGCTTAAGCCACTGAGCTAAATCCCCAGCCCAACATTTTAAAATTTATCTAGGTCTTTGAAATGACAGTACTTTATTCCTACATTTAGGCATCCTATGTTCAACAGTCCACCAGAACTACTTCCTCCCATCTATCTGTATCTCAGTGACCAATGGTGCCCTATCTCCTCCATCCTTCCAGTCACTCAGAACCACCATTCTACTCTCAATCCACCTGCCCCATACTGGAACTGAACACAGAGCCTTCACATTGAGCTATATCCACATCCTCTTTTTCAATTGATTATTTTGAAACAGATTTTTACTAAGTTGCTAAATTGTCCAGGTTGGCCTTGAATCTGTGATTCTCCTGTCTCCATGTTCTAGAATGCTGGGATTAACCTGATCAAGTCTTGTTTCGGAAAGCAGCAACAGAAACCAAAAGAAATGGCAGATCCGATGAATTCTGAAGGTGGAGTCAATAAACCATGGAAACTGAGAATGTGGAGAGGGTAATGCAGAATTCAGATGGCCAACAAGTTTACAGCTTGAACAGAGGCTGGGATGGTGATACCGGCAGTGAGGAGAACACAGTGAGGAAGATCATGGGTGTGCTATAACATGGGGACTTGACAGTGCTTATGAAATGCATGTGGAGAACACCAAGCCTGCAATTTGAAGAGATTCAGGATGATGGTATGTGTTGAAGCTGAAATGCAGGAAAAACTGAGATGGACTAAGAAATGTAAAGCTGAAGAAAGCTGGGGACCAAATTCTGTAAAGCATCAGTAATCAAGAGACAGGCAGAGAAAGAAAAGCCTGCAGAAATCACAGGGGTCAGAAGTCAGGTGAACATAGCATATCAGAGGCCAAGAGAATATTTCAAAGCAGGTGAACTGCTGAGAGTAAATAACATAAGGTGGAGGTCCCGTCCTTAGGGACCTGCTGAGAAACTCACTGATGCTCTAGGCAACAACTTCGGTGGAGCGCACTACAAATAGTGTGGTGAATGAAGAGAGCCTAATACAGGTGCATAGGATCACTGCTGCACTGAATGTGGTTTTGTAAAATAGGGAACAAAACAGACATCTGAAGGTAGCAACAAAGTAAGAAGCTAAAGATAACAGCAAATAGCTGTCTATAGAACCTAAGGTGGAAGGAAAGAAAGAGGAGTCAAGTAAGTTGAGCAAAATCTGCACAACCATAATGTGAGCAACTGGGAAGGACTGAAGACTATTGTGAGACTGGGATGTTATTTTAATATTTCAGCCTTACTGAGCAATGACAAGGGGTAGAGTCAGTTACAGAAGCTGGTGTTTGAACTTGCACGAAAAAGAAGTCACTGGAGATGAGTGTAAAGCACCGAAAGTGATGTTGCAAAGACAGGCCAAGCAGACACTCAAATTATCCAGAGCAAAGGCAAGACTTAGAATAGAGAGGAAGATTATAAAACAAGACCCAAAGAATTTAATGAAAAGTACACAGATGATACTGAACAAGAAAGTACACGATGATAAAATTCAG
>PVLA01018876.1:0-13521 GCA_004027455.1 Hydrochoerus hydrochaeris
AACTGTGACTCAGTTCATTGATTGTATTTGAAACTATAAAAGAAGCAGGGACTGTCCAGTAAATATCAATGGAGTCAGCAGAGACACAGGCTGAGATCAGACCCCAGGGTAACCTCAGCACAGTAAGTGAGAAAAATGCAGAAGCCTGTGAAAATCTCTGAGAAAGGGAAAGTGTCCAAAGGGAAGAGAAACTGAAGCAATTTGAGTAGTGTCTGACAAGCAAGAGATGAAATTGCACCAAGGAGACCTTAATTTCCATGATCACTGTAGAGTTAACTTGGAAAATGCAGTGTCTGAAACTGTGACTTTACCCCTGAAAAATGTTAAATAATTGAGTCTGCATTAAACGAGAATGTGCATAAATCATATAAATGGAAATTTCTCAAAAATAGAATTTGGCACCATATCATGAAATCATTATAAAGAACACTTTTTTGCTGATTAAAGTCACAACTTCTGTCTCTGGTGTGGTAGGCAAAAACATGAAAATTTCATCAAGTCTTAAGGATAGAGGGTTGAACTAAAAATTATGTGAGATATAGAAAAGTTTGTTAAAAGTAAAAATGAGGTGGTCAATTTGAAGCAGTCATTCACAATGGACTAAATTTTTGTCCGAAATAGAAAGTTGCTTTCTGGAATTTTTACAACTTTAATTTGTATAGTTTTGCAATACAAAATGGTAGCAGCAGTGCAGGGTATTTGTCCATGAACATAACACCTATTAATTCCCTGACACAATCACCCTGGTTCCTAATAGTAAAGATATTTTAATACCGTTTCTTGAAGGGTATGCCTGAGAGTTTTAGCACCAAATACAAAGAAAAGTTATGGTAAGCAGTGTTGCAGTATACATTGAGGATGTGTACAATGATACTTTGATCTTATAGACTCAATTTCCTTGGTTTAACAGCAGTGCAAAACACAAGATCTTCCAGGATTAACAGGTTTGTAAATAGGGTTCTTCAAAACCCAGAGGTTCACTACATTTGTTGCATTTATTCCCAGTATCTAGTGAATAATAAATATGAATTTCTGGATTAGAAGATAATGACAAATCGTGAAACTTATAGATAGCATCAAACTTATGGAAATAGTGAGTCCTTGGAAGCCTCTGGAAGGCCTAAGTAATGTTTACTTAAAAGGTGTCTCCCTTCCAAAATATATCGTAAACCAAATGCTATGCTTTTCTAATGTCATCCATCTCAATTGAGAAACTAAAATTGACCTGCATAGTTTTCAATCTTATGTACATCCTTTGTTTGTTCTGGGACCTCATTTATTTTCTTTCTATCTCTGTCTCTGACTCTCCCCTACTCGCTGGCTTGCTGTCTATTCTGGTGTCCTGGAAGTTTCCCTAAACACTGCACATACTTTTTATCACATATATATGTGTTTCTTCTTCCTTTTACCTAGGTTTTTTTTCTCCATCTTGACTTACATTCTAAATCCATATCCATTTAAAAGTACCAGTATACCTAAAATTCTATTCTTCACCATGGTATTTCAAGTAGTTTCTTGGCTTTGCCCTGCCTCTGCATGGTAAGAACACTTCACAGCTTAAGACACATTACAGCACTCACTCACCATCTGCTTATCAGTGGAACACTGGCCCCAGGAAAGCAGGCTGGTGTTTAGTTTGCTCTGTCCTGTATCTATAGCACTTAGAAGAGGGCCTGCATCTCAGCTCACTCAGTAAGTGATTATTGTGTGTGTGACTGTTAGAGAATTGGAGATTCAGTACCTCTGTGCCACAGGAAAGGGGCATTGAAGGTTTTCTTGTCTGCAGCTTGGACAGGAAGCAGGAAGTGAGGAGGATCTTAGTGTTGTAGGCTATGTCTTGGGTGAAGTAAAATTAGGTATATCCAGTTAGCATTAAGCAATATTACAAGATCCAATGTCTTTGTTCTCATTTAAATTTGTATAGAAAATCATAGAAATAGCAAAGAAAGCAATGTTTCCTAACAAACCAGATTTCAGTATACTTTATGCATGATTCACCCTTCTTGAAATTATCCATTTCATTTGCAGATGAATTACAAATTCATTATTTTGCAAGACACTGTTTTTTGTTGCAGGCTCACTTTAAGATAGTGCCATACAAGTAAATACAATTTAAGAATTATTTGGGCAGATACTCTCCCTCAAATCTGTCCCCATTCTGATTGCTGGATCTGTGACTGCTAGGATACAGAGCAGAAAAGAAATCAAGTTTGCAGTTAGAATTATGTTTGCCAATTTCTCAACTTCAAAGTTATAGAAATGAACCATTTTTGCTCTTAATGTGCAAGAACTAAAGAAGCATTGTTTCTGCTCTCACATTTTATGTTCTCTTTTTTATTAAATAAGTTTATTGTTACATGTTAGATGTACATAATTACCACATTAATCATAGGAAATTTGAGCACCATTAGATTAGTCAGCATCAGTGAGAAAGCAGGAGACTGACAGTTTCTGCTAGCCTGGGCCTTAGCTATTGTAACATGACATCCACTCTACTTGGTAACGGACACAGAGGAAACAACTTCTGTCTCCTAGAGTAACTTCTATGTTCTCCTTCTCATTCCAGAGATAAACCTTCTGCTCCTTTTTTGCACGAGTGATGAGCCCTCTCCAATCCCAAGACTCCACAACCACCCAGGCCTCCACCTCCAGCCCCCAGTAAATCTGTCTCCTGTGTTATGCAGGCAGATGCTCCTTCAAATCAGCGGTTAATTCTTCATCCTGCCCACCTCCCAAACTCCTCCCCCAGCCAAAACTGATAAAAGTAGTCCCACTCCTTTGTTCTGGCTGAGAGCCGCTGCACCCCTATGAATGTCTCCCATGCCCTCATTAATGGTCTCTTCCTATTTGTCTCCTTATCTTTCTCAGGCTGCTTCTGATTGAGTGCCAACAATACTCAGTCAGAGACAGCGCAAATGCCATGACCTCTTAATAAAAGTAATGGCAGAACACTTGCCAAGTATGGAAAAAGAAGTTGGCATACAGATGAGAGGGCTCAGAGAATTGTGTGTAGCCATGACCTAAGTGGGCCATTTTCATCACAACAGCCTTGGTCAGTGAAGAAGCAGGCGGAAGACAGCTGTGGTGCAAGAAAGACTGGGCTGCCCTCAGTGCTTGGAGGAGGACAGAAAGGGGCTGTGGGTCATGGGGCAAGGAAGGCCCTGGAACGCGGAAAGCGAAGGAAATGACTTCTTTGTGCGGTTACAGAAAGAAAAGTAACCATGTGACACCTTAATTTTACCCTCAAGGTACCAGTTGTAATTACATGGCCTCCATGATGCTAAAATAACAAATTTATGTCATTTTGTTAGAGCAACAAAGATAAAATCAACATTGGCAGTCTTACACATAGCATGGACTTTGAAATCCAAGGGACTGGTTGCTTTCTCTGACAGTATGTTAACTGTGTAATCTTAAGCAAGCAACTCAATTCAATTCAGTGCTATTTTCTGTGGATTTATAATGTCTCTTCAACAGAACTATGTGATGGCTTAATGAACTCGCCCATGGAAAGCACTGGGTTTAGTGGTGATGTCTATCCTCATCACATGTCAAGTATGCCAGGTCTCAGACTGGCCCAATGTGCATCATTTGCTCTCATGTTCATCCTCCCAGAAACTCCTCTAGGATGTCCTTTCCCAAGAGAAAAGTGACAGTCACAGAGGGTAGGGAGTAGGCCAGATGTAAGTCACCCTCTTGAAAGAAGGAAAGCTCTTGGGTGAGCACCTGCTTGATTGACAGCGAGTAGACCAGCCTTAAGCCATCAAAACTCAGTGCATCTGATTTCATAGACAGACACAAGGTGAAGTTAGCTCTCCAAGCCTAAATCATGCCCAGTGCCCCAATCCTAGAAGGTCTTTCCAAACTCTTTCCTTAACGCATCTCTACATATTATGGAACAACTCCATACTAGATCTCCTTTATGAATGGAACTTTCACTGAAAACACAAATACAGAGTATTGAACGGTGCATGGGCATACGTGAAAATATGTAGAATACACCAGAAATATATTGATAAAATGTAAACAAAAGATGGAGGAAGAAAGAGCTCACTATTTTCTTTAGTTGTTGATGCAAGGAAAAGCATGATGATATTGATTGATCATAGGCTATGGTCATAACAGATTCTATTTTGGACTTGTTAATTTTCAGCAAAGACTGACAACTTTGTATTCAGTAGAGTGCTGTGAAAACATATGTAAAAAACTACTAACACAATTCTTTTCTGTGTTCACAAAGATTAACATACCACACAGGGCTCCAAAAGACTCTAAAGCTCTCCAGAAATACAAAAACAGTTGAAATGCACCACTTAACAGAATTTAGCACTGGATTGGAGATATTCATGAATTGATAGGAGTAGTCTAACAAAGAAACATTCATGTGCAATAAAGCAGCATATTAAATGGATAAAATGAATAAAAGTGATAAGGTAGCAAAGGAAGAGAATTTTAATGATTACAAAGATGGGTAAAGGTGTGTCATGGATGCCAGAAAAAAAAATGAGAAAAGATTTCATGTGGAAATGGAGATAGCACTGCAGGAGAGCAGCATAGGTCTGATGACATTATCACCCCTTTGATTTCTGTGAAACTATATGGAGCATAGATTGTGCCACTAGCTGTGTTAATTCAGGCAAGATCTAAAGAAATCTCTAAAAAGTAAAATGTCAAGACTTATAGGCCGTTTTTTATTAAATAACTAGTGAAAATAGATCAGTTTTATATCTTGGGAAGTAGAATACTAAATAAAAATCAAATTGAAATGCAGTAACAGAAAATATGTTTATAGCTACCTTGAAAAAATATAGTTGTATTTATTTTTATTTTATTGAAAAATAAATTTTATTGAAAAAATCAAGGGATTATTGAAATGAAGTACATAAGCTCACAGGGATCTATATATAAATTAGATAGATTGATTTAGATAGAGATATTTCACTCCTTTATAGTCAAAGAAAATGAAATAAAGATTAAAAAAGAAATCTTTTTATATATTGTTAATATAAATAAAAAGAAGAGATATTACAAGCATTAATATTTCAGACTAATTGAGCCATTTTAATTCCTACAAGTGTAATACAGTGGGAATGAACCCATTTGCTTATGGTATATAGGACTTTTAAGAAAGACAGATTCTTCAAACAATATCTGTATTTCTTGTCAAATGTTTTCTATTTCCACAGTTTAAGTACAGTAGAGATCCTGCTGCAGAGTGAGCATTTAGGAGGTGTGGACTGCAAAACCCACAGTGACCTACTGTAGTCTCTTGGAGACAGATGGCTGAGCTTTCACCTTGACATTTTATGAAGTAAAATCGACATCTTATGCTTTATCACTAAATATCATACACTCTTTGATGGTGCCATAAACTTTGCAAGAAAAGAAACATTAACAGACTTGTGCTATGCTGTCCCAAGTATGTGTAAAATCTGTAGCTTATACAGAAAAATTTGGATTGGTTTTTTTCTTCTTTGTGTTTACATTCGAAACCTGTTTCTCCACTTTTGGTAAGATTAAAACAGCTTTTGGAATATGAAAAAACTCATAATGCATATTTCTTTAGCTAAATGCAAACTTATTTTTCTGTTACATTTACTAAAATGAAAACTACTGCAACTGACTAATACGGAAGGAAGTTGACTCTATGTGAGACATCACAGAGCTTCCTGGGTGTCCTGGCACTGAGGACAGCATGAAGAAATGTTGCACTGTGTGTGCAGGAGGCTGAAAAACATGAAACAACTGTTCTCAGGTGAAAGGCGGTGTCTCAGTCATGCGAGCAGGTTAAGTGAGAATGTGTACAAGTCACACTGTCAGTAGTGAGTGCAAAGATAAGCAACAGGTGTTGACACTATAATTTGTATCAGAATCATTTGAGTCATCATATTCTTCTTGAAAGAGAACATCTTAATGAAAAACAATTTCTCTAAATATAAAGAAAGATATAAAAAGGAAAAGGCAATGAGAAATTTCTTTGGAAAACATGAGAGTCATATCAACTCTTAAGACTGAATGGAATTGCTTAGAAATTGAAGAGGCTTAGATTCCTTCACAAAAGAGTGGCAGTAGGACATCACAGGGAATGGCTATTGACACATACTAAAGTCTGCATATTTTGTCCAAAATAAGCAGATTATCTTCTGTACTGACTATTCATAGGGTGGGGTCGGAGGTCCTCAGAATTAAATATGTGTTATCACAATTCATTGAGTTTCAGACTGAAAGGGGTAGGAACAAATACAAAGGAAGTTTTGATAAACTTTCATTCTTTCTTTACAAAACATAAAACAAATGAAACATTTAAATAAAGTCAAGTCCTTTCAAAGGTGTCCACTGCAATGCAAAATCTAAACTTTACCTCCAGAATTTTATAATCTGCACACCTTTAAGTGTGATTTAGTCATTTACTTTTAACTGCTTTCATCAATATGCTTATGATGTACGTAATTATCAGATTCATCATAGGGAATTTGTTCCTGTACACAATGTATCTTGATTCTTCTTTTTTCCCAATTCTCCTCCTTTCCCTTCAATGACTGTTTCCCTCCTTATTTACATAAGCTTTGTTTTCACTTTTTTTTCTTTTCTCTTTCTTCCCTTCTCCCTCCTTTGTTCCCCTTCCCATTTCCTTCCTGATTCCCTGTGCATTGTTTTTATCTACTTTTACTTCTCTATGCTGAAATTTCACCAAGTACAGCAAAGCTATTTCTACTCTAGCATATCTCCAAGTGCACTATCTTCTAGGTAGGATTTTTTCTCCTTGCACACTTAAATACTAAATTCCTGTGCTTTCTAAAATATACCTCTAGCAGGGTTCTTCCACAGCCACCCTCAGGTAGCAATCGTGTGTCCTTGTGCTCCTTGCCCTGTCAAGAAGTAGCAAGATTCCTGCCTGTTCTAAGAAGTCGTCCCAGTGAGTTCCTCACACTCAGACCCTTAGACTTGCTTATCTACCCTGGTTCTCAGAACGTAGCTTGCAAGGATTTCCTCAGCAGACTGGTAAATGGAACATTGTGAAGCTAACCGTGACATCACCGCACTTTGATCTTTACCCACACTAGGTCCCAAGTGCAACAGCATGACTGTGGAACCCTCAAGACTGAGAATTACTCCACCCTTTACCTGGTACTCAATAATCAATTAATATAGTAATAGAGATTCCCAATCAACATCGATCATGCTATGTCTACAGCTGCCACTGAATCTTTGCCCAGCTAAAGGCTAAAGCATCTCCGTCTCAGCTCTCACTGAACTTTCACACAACCTGCATTCTAATACAGGTGCACATATATTTACATAAACACAGACACACACACAGACACACACACACACTGTCTTGTGCACTCTAAGTGAAGAAGCTACACTGACACATTAAAGCAACCAGATGGAACATTACACAACACATCGGTGCAACCAGCCCCACCGAGCTCATCACTACACAGTCTTTTACTCCAAAAGACATCCAGTGAAATTGGTAGAGGTACATACGACCAGTGTCAGAAACTATAAGAATAAAAATGGAGAGAATGAAAGAAAAGTAAACCAATATTACATCTCCAAAGCACACAAAGATTTTTAATCAACAAGTTAAAAAAAAAAACAAATTTAAGGGAAAATAGTGAAAAAGATATCTGAAAAAGGAACTTATGATATACACAATATCAGACACAAATTAATAGATTTAAATGGTCTATCTTAGCATCCAATCAATTGTATGTTTACTTTTATTTTTGACACAGGATCTCACTATGTATTCCAGGCTTTCCTGAACTCACTGTGTAGTCCAGGTCGGCCTTGAATTTGCAGTGGTCTTCCTGCTTCAGCCTTCCAAGTGCTGGGATTACAGTGTCCACTACCTGGCTGAACTGAATTTTTAAATTCAGAATTTTCAGCTGGATGAAAGATGGGAAAAGACATAAAAACATTACCACCACCACCACTAACAACAACAAGGAAGCAGAGAGACAAATATAAATGTAGAACTCAGTATGAAACCAACCATATAATTCCATTAGGAAACTCAATTCATCAGAAAATTTGTATGTAGGCTGGAAGTGGAACCATGAGAAAATATATACTATATAATTGGAAATAAGATTGAGAAGAAATAGTAAGCTTTATGTTAGTAATTATTTTAGTCAATTTTAATTAAAGAAGTGTTAAGTTATACCAACAATTCAACACATTAAAATGATAACTCCAAACAGGTAGGCATTCAATAATGCAACATCATTTGTACAAAGAAAATTAATATATTTAAAACTAAGATTAGGTGAGGACTTCAATACTTTCATTAAAGAAACCATAGTGTGGAACAAAAATTTAATAAAGAATCACTTGGGCAGAAGTATAGTACCGTATAAACTTGTGTGAGTATATATATGGGATAGAGAGAGATCAAACAGACTTCACAGAACATTTCACCTGACACCCAGAGAACATGGAGTCATCTCATCAGCATATGAACTCCAATACATTAAATCAGATAACAAATCTGGAAAAGTATTTAAAATTTAAAACCATCACAGAAATATTTTCTGAGAGAAAGAAAAAAATATAGATTTTAACAAGAAGTAGACTAAAAAGTGTAAAATACACTGAAATGCATTAAAATTCAACAAAGAAACAAAAAAGATTTAAAAAGCCCTGAAAACAAATGACAGTGAAAATATTATATGGCACAACTGACAAAAATGGCACAACCAGTACTAATGTAAAACTTTTTTTAGTAAGTACATACCTCAAAAACCAAGATACATTTCAGATAAGCAACATTGCAGTGTAACTCCATGAATTAGGAAGCAAAATTGAACCAATTCAAGACTATTAGAAAGAATTAAACAAAAGTCACAGCTGAAATAATTAAGATGTAGTAAAAATAACAACAAAAAAAGAAAGTGAAATAGAGCTTTTTAAACTTAAATGAAGTCAGCTGTTGTCAGTTAAACAAAAAAGTGAAATTCTAAATAAATAATATTGGTGATGAAAAAGTCATTAAAATTAATGCATCAGAAGTATAAAATATAGTTTAGGACTATTAATATGCAAACATTTAAAAACTTTAAAAATATGGACAAGTACTGGAACACAAATACCTAAGAAAATTTGAAAGATGAGGGCATGATATGAGCAGAACTGTAACAAAGAATGAACGAGTTAGTAATCAAATCTCAAGCAAAGAAAAAGCAGAAGACTGTGTGTGTCCCCTGCTAAACTTTACCAAACCTTTAAGCAAAAAACCCAGTTTTTTTCCCAGCCAGATATTAAAAGAAAGAAAACCTTTCAAAATCATTCTATGAGGCCATTATAACTTTGATACCAAAACTAGAGAAGGACACAATCGAGAAAGAAATCTACGGGGCCCAGTATCTCTCCAGGAACATAGGTGGAAATATTGATAAAATACTAACAAATAGAGTTTAACATGAAAAAGTCACAAACTGACAATTGGAAAATAACACAACAAAAGAATGTAGGAAAAAATTCATATGACTGCTTCAATACATATTCAAAAGACATAAAAATTTCAAATATCTTTAACGAATCTAACAATGCCTCGAAAAATTAGGTATAGGAAGAATACACAGATAAAGGGTAGCTATGACAAGCTCAGTGAGGATAGAACTGAGGAAATTATGGTTAGGTGAAATAATGAGAAAGAGAGACAAACAACGTGTATTTTCATGTGGAAGGTAAAAACCTGATCTCAAACACAGTAAAGAACTCTGTCTGAATGGAGAACGGGAGGTCTGAGTGGAGAGAGGATGGTTAGTGCTTGCAGTGTGCAGGAGGATGGGTGGGGTGAAACCCTGCATTCCTTAACATAGCGCAGCACAGTAACTTCATCTGGTAACAGTTAATAGAAAACTTTAAATGTTCTATGGGGGGAAAATGGAACAATCTCGACATCAAGAAATGCGAAATAATTGAGGTGATACACATTAATGTGCTTAATCATTTCACACCATTTACATGCATTGAAAAGTAACACCATATTTCATTAACTGCATAAATTCAGAGTCAATTAAACATTTAAATGTGTCTCATATCATATCATGTGAGTGTGGAAAATACATAATGAAAATAAAAACTTAAATGAATATTTTCTTACTGAGCATGGTCAGTCTAACCAAACAATTTGCAGTCTTCAAAACAGTAGAGTGTGGAAACTTACATGTTATGTGTGAGCATAACTGCTTCTATTCTTTATTATGCAGAGTTTATAATTAATTGAATTAGAATATTAACTATCCCTTGGTCAAGTAATTATTTATCAGACCAAAATACTTTAGTCCTAGAAAATAATTTTTTTTCTGGTTGGCATTGTGGGTTTACCTCTAAATTAGCACACAAGATTCTTGTTTCTTTTAACAATATATCCTAAGTTAATGAAATTAATGCTTACATTAGACAATGATGTGCCCACATTTCAAAGAAGTACATTGTTTTTCCTATATAGGAGTCACTGAAACTATTCAGAGTGCATATTGTCAGGAAGTACTTACATGTCTGTGTTTATGCTTGAAAAGCTTCTATAAATTAAAAAAGAACAGATTAAAAATTCAATATATGTTGATTTTCAAATTTTCCAGAGAATGAACTTATCTTATCCTTTCATGTGAATCACCACTCAAGAGAAGAAAAAATAGGAAATAAGAAATTAGTCAAAGTTTTAACTTTATAATTTAAGACAGTATGCAAATACACTATTGCAACAATTATAATCAGATATAGTGAGAACAAAAGCTTTAGTAGGTAATACACTGCTATTGTGTGATGGTGTTTTTAATGGCATTTTAGGAAAGAAGTGAAATGCAGGCTTTTTTTCCCATGTAACTTACTGTGTTAAAGTATCATTTTTAGTGACAATTTTACCTGTAAGTATATAAAGAAGAAAAGGAGGAGGAGATGCAAAAGAAGAATAATTAGAGGAACATCTTCTAGGCAGTCAGGCAAGATTCCTAGTGATTTGGAGCATAGCATGACAAAACTAGACGGGAAGTTCTTATTTGTGAAAACTAGACAACTTTTTTAGGGTGCCACGCTAAAATGTTACTTTAGAAAGGTTGAAATGAGTATAGGTTGAATTAAACGTTGGTGATCCAACAAATATCTTCAAAATTCTTCTTTGATATTCTGCAAGATTTGAGTCTTTTCTTGCTTAGTCTTCTGGATTCAGATGGTTTATACTTTAGATTTAAAGGTATTTCATCACATTCCCTTTTATTTTTTACAGGAATTCGTTCAAAGCTTTGTACTATTATGTAACACTAGTGATACTTGATGTTTTGGAGTATAAATGGCAGATTTTTTCTAAATTGTAGTGAATTCCTACACCCTAATGAAAGAAAGTGAACATTTAGGAATATTAACAGTTATGAAGCCCCATGCAGAGAAGTGCATACGTAGGCCCACACTGAGGGAACAGGATGACATTTTGCACGGGAACTGAGAACACATTCTCCATCGTCCTGCTTACTTACTGTCATGGAAAGCTTGAGGGCCACGATAAAGGCAAAGACAAGGAGCTTCGTATTTCCTGAGTCCTGTGAAAGCAGAGGAGAATAGTCAGCAACACTCTTTGTTGGTCTGTTTACATAAACATTCATAGACCTCACTGTAATTCAGAGAATTGTGGATCTTACTGAAGACTGAAAGACTACTGAAACACATCTCTCAACTTCATGAAATTTAAAGATGGGTTGAAGATGTAGATGAGTACAAAGAAGACTCTCATCCTAAAGCACCAACATTCTAAAAGTAAAAAGCAGAAATGCAGAATAGACAGAATAGGAGCATTATAGAAGAGAAGGTGAAGTTTGAGATGCTTCTTTCAGGATGAGTAAAGACATGTGTTTTAAGACTGTAAAGAAACAACCTGGAACTGGGGATATAGCTCAGTGGCATAAGTGCCTTCCTGGCAAATGCAAGGTCATGAGTTTGATCTCTGGTACCAAAAGAAACAAAAGAAAAAAAAAAAGAAGAAGAAGAAGTACAAAATAGCAAATCAAGTACACAGAATGAGGTAAGAGGATAGCATGTAGAACACTTTTAGGTTACAGGAACTCCAATAATGCCACTAGGGGTGATCCCAAAGGCAATATTTAGAGAAATGTTAGGAAATTAGGACAATGGTTGCTGAGGTTTGCTTTACAATGAATTGACTGATTAAAAGTTAGGCTAATTTTATTCTTGAGAATTAATGTGCTAACGATATTGTATAAAGAAGAGGAAAACTGAAATACATGTTAGGAAAAATACCTGTCGAAAAACAGTGACACTAAAATTTATTTGTGTACATACTGAAAATAGTCAGACAAAGAACAAAACTGAGTATTCTTTTAGTACATAGATAGATGGATGGAAAGATAGGGAATAAGATAGAAGCAGAGATAAACAGGTGAGTGGATATCTATGCATGATTGATACTATAAAGTATTGAGAAAATATTTCCCATGGAACAATGTGATAAAAATTTGAGGTTGTAAAAACTTTTCACTGTGAAAATTTCAAATAGAATGATAAAGGTAAGGAAAATGAATAGACAAGGCAGAGAACTGTGCTATGCAAAATAACATCAATTTTCAAATATAAAAAAGATAGTGATAATGTACAAAGGAAATGTTTACTAAAGGAAATTAACTACAGCAACATTGAAAAAGAGTCTTCACTCCATGAAACACTACATATATTGCCATGAGAAGGACTTTTGTTATTTTTGTGTCAAGTTTGTATTTAATGCTTAGCTTAAATATATCATATTTGAGAAAATAAATATCAGATTTATAATAAAAGAAATAAAAGTTCTCTGGAAACTCATACCAAGCAAGAAAAAGGGAAGATTTTCCTCTGTTCCACACAATTTACTTTCTGCTGTGATTGAAGGTATCAGTTGGGATAAATGAAGCTACTGAACTAACTTTGTATCCTGACATGCAGTCATACTTCTTTGATGTTTAGTGAATAACACCTATTGAAAACACCTATAGAAATCCATTTTTATACCAGATTTCTATTAGTACCAGCCTGCAAAAGATTCGAGTGAAACAATGTATGAGACGGTGTAAGTATCTTGCCTTTGCTAAAGTTGAGACTGGAGCCTCAGAAAGGCTGAGTCCAAGCCTTAGAGACGGTTGCTTCCCAGGAGGGCTGCTGTATTTACACACACAGAAATACCATATTTGTTTTCTAAGTAATGCCAAGTAGGAGATCATGTTACAGAAATAAAAAACAGTGTCCAAAACCATCTCTACAAATACTAAAAATCAGTTTAGCAAGATGATTTTACAATAGAATGTCATGAAGATCAAATAATCTGAAAAAAAAATCAAAGTCCGGAAATGCTATTTCCTGCTAGTCTGGACAGGTGTGAAGATGAAAGGGAAATACAGACTGGAGTAAATGCAGCACAGAAATGATTGAAACGGTAAAAATATTTCTGAAGGGTCCAACTCTTGCATTTCAAACAATGAGCTTCCAAAGGGGAGGACACTAGGTCAAATTTGATATTCTTACCAA
>PVLA01018877.1:0-13519 GCA_004027455.1 Hydrochoerus hydrochaeris
GCTTTGGGGTAGGATTGCGGGAGGAGCGTAGTGCAGCCTCACCTTGAGTAAGCGTTTTGTTAATTTGGGGATCTGCATGACATTGGGTTAGCAGCTCAGAAATTAAGGTCCAACCTGCAAAAGAGGTCATCGGGACTTTTCTCCTGTCCCCTTTGGGACCAAAAAACTCTATAGTAGTATTTTAAAGCATTTCCTAATGTTTCCCATCTTTTAGTATCAATGGAGCCCTCCGGAGGGAACCAGGGGCAAGTTTAATAAATCTTTTGTTTTAACCCTTATCTCTCTTGCTTTGAGGGCCTTACTAAGGCCGGCAACGAACAATTTGTGTTCACTTAACGCTTGACCCAAGCCGATTACATTCACTTACCGTGATTCGGACAAGACGTCAGGCAGTCGTCTGTATAGATCACGGGGACGGAGTCCCCCCAGCTACCGTGGCCACGGCTTTTGCTCTGTGAACGATCCCTCATTGACCTCCTCGTACTGGGGCCCTCACGCTGGGTGCCACTTGGTCTGGCCTGTGGACCAATGCGTGGGTTTTCCCCTAGAGGAAGGAAAACGGGGCGGGGGCAGGGTGAAGAGAGAGAAACGGAGGCAAGTTGAAGTTTCCCAATCAAACCTCGTTTATTGAACAATGTTCCTGGCTTATAAAGAAGCGGGGGTGGGAAGTTACGGATGGGTCGCTGTCATTTCCTGGGTGGGGCGAGAGGATCCTGGGAAATGTAGGCCGATGCACTGGACACCCACAGTAGGGAGAGATAGAGCTGCAGCCATGAAGCTATCATGCTGCTCCCTACACTAGGGAGCATTTCTGTTGTACTCAGCTACTTGCTGGGAGCAGCACAAAGTGTGGCATCTGCATAAACATAGTGATAGACTTCAGAACACAGAAGATGAGATACTTTCACCTTCATGATGCCTCAGTCTGAGATCTGATAGGTTCATTCTCAGGGTCGCCACATTGCCTATTACGTTTCCTGTAGCTAACAACTCTGATTTTCTTTCACAAATCTGTTCCTTTCCTAATATCTTTAGTCCTCACACTCATCCCTGAGCCAATCAGAGCATCGCAGTGCCCTGGCAGCAGCAATTGGCAAATACATGGACATGTGACCTAAAACTGGTCCAATCAGAGAGCATTCAGTTTTATGAAGAATATTAAGAAAAAAGATGCTCATTTCCTTCATCTGCATTTGAATCCGGGAGGATAGAGTTCAGGAACTATGGCAGCTCCATTGACCACATGAGGACAGCTTCTAGGAGAGACTACAAAACCAGAAAAAGAGTTTGAGCCCCTTTTCTCAGACATGCTTGGGGACAGAATTCATCTCATGACTGATTTTTCTAAAGCCATATACTTGAGAGCTTTTAATTTTTTAAATTTAACAACTTTATTGTGGTATAATATGCAAAAATACCATGTTAAACGCCTCAGTGTTCATTTTGTCTATTGGTAAATAGCATTTCCATCACATGAATGCACATTCACTCATTAGTAGACATGTCAGCTGTTTGCAATTTGAGACTATTACTTATAAAGCTGTTGCAAGCATTGCGTATAAGTCTTTCTAGGGACCCTCACTTTCACTTCGCTTTGGAAAATATTCAGGAGTGAACAAGTTGAATCATATGGTATGTATAGTTTAATTCTTTAAAAATGCCAAGCTGGCTTCCAAAACTTTGCACATATTATATTCCCACCAGCAGCATATAAGAGTTGTGGTTAGTCAACATCCTAGCCAATAAGTTTAACTATTCTTAAACCAGTGTGTACTGGCACCTCATTGTTGTTTCAGTTTGCATTTTACTAATAACTAAGGATGCTGAGCACATTTTGATGAGCTTGGTGTTCATATAGCTGGTTGGGTGAATTGTCTGTTCATATAGTTGGTTCTTTTTTAGTTGGGTTATTTGTCCAATAATGAATTATTGTATCTGAAGAGTTATTCATCCACACAATCTACATTCAAATCCTTTGTCATAATTTGCAAATATAATCTTCCGGTCTGTGGCTTGTCTTTTCATTCTATTAACATAATATCTGATGAGCAAAAGTTTTTAACTTTTAATGAAGTCCCATTTGTCAATTTGTCTTTTTCATAGATTGTACTTTTGGTATCAGAACTAAGAAACTTTGCTTAAACTAAAATCACAAAATTTTTGTTCCAGAACACAATTTCTCAGCCTGATTGCTATTGACATGTGAGGCCAGATGATTCTTATTTGTTGGTCTGTTCTGTGTAATGTAGAATATTTAGCAATATAACCCATCCCTACCTGAAATCTCTTAAGGCAGGATGTTACAGAAAGCCTAGGGCTCACATCATTTTTTTATCTTTCTCTCTCTTATATGGACTGCTGTCATGTGTATCCTAAGGTACAATAACTTAAAAGTCATTCCTCATAAATAGTTTTGCTTGTTTCAGGCAGGACAATAAATCTCATCCCTATTATTCTGTCTTCATGAGAAGTAGAAATTTGTTCAACTGCTAAGCTAATAAATTCCCAATTTGTGTTGGCAAGAGCATTCAAATTCTCATGGTTCGATGACTTGTCTGACCTAGGACAGATTGTGCCAGAGAATTTTATCTTACTTTGTATAGAATGACAAGATCTGGTGAGAGGTTGCAACAACTCTTACTCCTTCCAAAACAAGGGATTTGGATGGAAACAATTTAGGAGGTATGAAGAAGTGGTAAGACCCACAGAATTTAAACTTACAAAAGGCTTGGCTTTGAATTCTGACTCAACTATCTTCCAGCCACATGTGACCTTGGGAAGAGTTATTTAAACTTCATGACCCTCAGTTTCCTCATCTATGAGGTGGGAATAATAATAGTACCTTGCTCACAAAGAAGCTGTTTAAGGAGTCACTAGGACAAGACCTGGGAACACAGTGCCTGGCATGTGATAAATTACATGCCATTGTACAAAAATGATAGCTGTTATTATCATTACTGTGAAACTCTAAACCTGCCTATCCCATTTGATAATCTAACTGCAATTTTGTCTTGTCTGTACCTACAGCATAAATAAAACCTGGATTACTTGGATACTATGACCTGCATAGCCCTGACACCCTGCTCCCAAAATTCTGTGAGGGGTGACCTCAACTCAGATATCAATAAGAATAAGCAGCAGCCAGTTCACTTTTTTAAAGAAGAGAACGAAGATGTAGGATCTTGTCCCCATGTGGATATTTTGGCTTTGAATTGTTCAAATTGTTTGACTGGGTTGTTGTGCTCAACTTGTGTGTTATCGGGACTGCCTGACCACAGACCCTCCATGGTCAAGAGATAGATCTAGTCAACCTTAAATTTGATTCAATACTGACCAGACCACAGGAACCAGAAGGCATAGTGAAGTGAGAGAGCACAGCAAACTGGCAGAGAAGTCAGGCCAGAAGAGAACACATCTAGCCCCTAAACCTGCTATAATCCCCCAGCTTCTGTTTCATTTCTAGCTCCACGATTCAGTGGTAACCCTTTCTGAAGTAACTCTTTTTCTTTTCTGAACAGAACAAATAAAGCATTTTCACTGAGGGGAAAAAAAAAAGCAGAGCAGAAAAGCCTCAGAAAAAAATTATAAAAATAGGCCTAGGGGATGGGGGGAATACAGCTCCATGATAAAGCATGTGCTTGGTATTCACGGGGCCCCGCAGTCAATCTCCAGTACCCTTCCCAGAAATTAAAAGTGAAAACAACCCAGAATTCTCACCTTCCTTACCATCTTCTCCCATGCCATCATGTATCGTTTTTTTCGGAAAACTGAAATTATACTTCTTGGTACAGCATTTTTTCCATCACTTAACTGTATATCATAATTTCCCCTATGTCAATAAATATTCTTCTGTAATATGCTTTTAAATGATTTCTAAGTATTCCATCCTAAAGATATGCCGGCATTAATTTATGTAATTTCTTGGTTTGGATAATTTCACTTTTCAAGGATTTTTTATTTTGTTTTTATAAAAATCGTTGCAAGGAACACAGCTGTAGCTAGATCTTTGCACACATAAGTGATTATTTCTTTGTCATAAATTATTAGAAGACCAATTGCTAAGTCAATGGGCGTGTGCAACTCTTAAATCTTTTGATACGTATTGTTAAGTTATGCTCCAGGAAGGTTACAAAAATTTATATTCCTACCAACAGTATGTGAATGTGTCTGACCCAAGGTATTTTTGGATTGATTCTGCCAGACATTAGAGACCATATCTATACTGTCTGACGTGGGGTCTAATATATATAATAGGCTCTTAATATATGTGCTTTAAGGGTCTTCTTTCTCTTGAGTTAAGTTGAGAGGTCTGTGTTCCTTCCATGCAGCCACCATGCAACCTACCTGCTGTACTGCGGGAAAACCAGGAATAATTTCATTTGAGGACACAGATCCCCAGGGTAGCAAATCCAAGTTAGTGACCCTGACATCTTCGAGTCTGTGACCTCCCAAGAGAGGAAGCTACCCTTTTTTTTCCCCTGAAACCAACTACTGAGTAGAGAAAGAGATGAAAATGAGGCAGATGGAGAGCTCATTAAAACATTCAATTATTTTGATGCACTTGGACATGACAAAAGTAGACCAGGGTGTGTGGGTTTTTAATAAGACCTGGGCTGAGAGAGCAACCACGGGACCAACAGGCACAGAATGAGACATTGCTTTCTAGAAGGCACCTACTGTGATAATGTTACCTGCCATTTATGCTGTGGCAGAAAATAGACACAGAATCAGAGAATGTTAAATCTGAGATAATGGGTTTTTTAATTGTTTTCAAATTTTGGATGAGCGTTTTAATTGAAGTGGTTGGGAGGTTAATATAACTTTCATATTTGATTATCTAGCAAGGAGGGGGAAGAAATAAAGAAAAGTGGGGGAAATTGAGGTAGTTTTTTTAAAGCCTTTCATAGCACATTGCATGATAAATTCCATTTCTGTACAATCATTCTTATTATATGTGGCAGAGGCAAAATGATTTCTGTACATAATTAGTGCCAAGATCAGAGAAATGCTGACAGCCCGAGGTTCTAAGTTAACCCTCTGCAGACTTACAGAGAGGGAAAATTTCCACTCTTTCCTTAAATAATTATTAAGAGTCAGGAAGGGTATTTTGACATGGCCACTCCTGACCAACACAATGTCAGGCACTTTTCATATTTATTTTCCAGTATCACAACAACTCTATGAGAAGCTGAACTTCTTCTATTTCCCAGATGAGGAAATTAAGGCTCAGAATATTTAATAACTCATGCAAGGTCACACAGCCAGTGGGAGGACTGAAACTCTAACCCAAGCCCATTGGACTCTAAGGCAAGCATAGAAGAATGGAGTCACATTTAACTGGGTTTGAATGTGTCCTCTTATTATTCAAGAGATCTGTACTTTTGGGTTTCTTCGTCAAACTGTTTCAGCCTATCAAATGGTAATAGTAATAAAAATAAATAATCATATCTATCATATAGATGGAGTTGTTTGTTTGAGAATTCACTGAGATCGTAATTATTGGTATGCTCTGGATAGGTACTCTCCAAAGATTTATGTGTAAACACTTGTTTGTTAGCCTGTGGTGCTATTAGGAGGTGATGGAACACTGAAGAGATGGAATCTAGTGGGAAGAAGTGAGATGATTGGGGATGCGCCCTCAAAAGGGATACCCAGACCCTCCCTGACTCTTTTTCTTTGTTCTAGGTCACCATGAAGTGAATGGCTTTCTCTGTTACACTCCCACAATGAAGTGCTGTCTTACCACAAAACCAATGGGACCAACTTTCTATGGACCAAAAACTCCAAAACTGCCATGCTAAATAAACCTTTCTTCTTTTTAAATTGATTTATCTCAGGAATTTGTCACAGTGATGACTAATATAATTATCAAGCATTTACTATGGTTTCTGAAATAGGGCAACTATTCTGTAAACATTTGCTGCTAATTTAACAGGAATCTGTGCCCTATATAAAACTTATTATTTCCAAGGTTCTATAAGGAAAATAAGTTTTATAAGGGATCACTGGGTCCACACTTGGGAATTTTAACCCAAGTGTTATGATCTATTGAAATAATGGGTCAGGATCCCCAAATTTCCAGGAATCTTCTGCAGTATGGGTTGACAGAAGGCCGACTTCCCAGGATTTCAAATATTCTACCCTATAATCAAACATATACATCCTGCCCTCATTAAGAGTCCCAAGAATTTATTTTTTTTAAATATAGCCCATGTAATCACCTGGAAAAGTATTTACAGAACCAGATTTCATGCTCCATGGGCATTAAAGTTAAAGAGTATGTTTGGGCACTGTCTGAAGTTGTGGAAATTTGAAATTGCAGATCTTTAGCAAACATGAAAGTTTTACATTTCTGAAATGAGAAAAATTCACAAGGATTAAAAGAGGAAGTTGTGTAAGAATCTTAACTAACTCTTGGGAGACTAAGCACATTCTATATCCAGATACTTTCCAAGATCCTTCTCCTCACTTTCCCAAACTGATACTACAGATAGTGAAGGCTGAAGGAGGGATATTCTATCTTGTTTCCATACTCAAGTTCCTCTGTCCATTAAGCTGTAGTAGTGATGTTTTATCAGGTATTTATCCTGCATCAAATGTGGATCCCATCACCTGCCCATAAAGGGACCTGAGCGATTATGGGTCACTCAGCTGCTTACTGACAAACATGAGACATAAACCCTGGTTGGATTGCTATTGTAACAGTTCCTTCCTGCTATTGTTTCTATCACTCCTATCAAAGAGTCAAGGATTAAATACCACTTACAACTCTGTCCCTTCCTCTTAAGGATTTGCTCAGAATTCCCCATAAATACCTAAAGTGAAATAGGACTCTCACTCTCTTTACTTGTCTGTTTCCCAGAGCATACACTGAGCCTCTTGGCCTAATGTTATGGGGCACTCAGTATACGTTTATTGAATGTCTGAGTGAATTGTTGCTATAGCTGTCACCACAGTATGGCTAAGATTTTCAACATGAATGTTCCAATTTTGAAATTTCTATTCCAGATTAAATTATTTTAGCTTCAAATGAAGATGGGCACAGTGAACCTGGAATCTTCATGTTACACAGGAAATGAAAATATTATAGGATGAGAGATAACGTCGGGGAAATCACTTCATCTTTCTGCGCATCCGTTGGTTCACCCGGGAAGCTGAAATGATAGCTCAGTGCCACGCTGGCTTCCTTCACATCCCACTACTTCAGCTGCCCAGAGACCCCCACGCGTGCCATCAGGTCTGTCCTCTGACATCTGCTTAGCTTTGCAACCTGGGAAGTAGGAGCAGGTCTGCTGGGAAGGGGAAGGGAGAAGGCAAACTTCAGGTTGGGGTGAGCTCTTGTGCTGAGAGGGAATGAGAACCAGAAGTGCAAGGAAACATCCACGGAAGTTTTGGGGTAGGTGGGGCACAAACAGAGCAACTTAGCAACCCATGGTGTAGTACTCTCCATATTTGCATGTGCACTAATGCCGTCCTAGTATTTCCAAAAGTGGAAGCATTGGAAACACCATGCAAGGAGTCACTTCCTCGCATGGACACTGGAGTTACCACAAAGAGCACAGTAGTGCCAATGTTACCACTCAAGGAGGCTTCAGTGGTTGAGGATGTAGGGAGCAAGAACAAGGGGACAGAATAGCCCAATGCCATGTGGTAAATGCATCTGCCTTTCTGGCCCTTGGGCACAAGTGCAAGCTGAAGTTACATGGGTGAACAGGATGGGAGCTTCCTGCTCTGCATAATTCGACTTGAACGCATCCCAGTCTGTGTGAGATATGGAACCCAACACTTCTCACCGGCATCACTGCTGCCACCTGGTCTCGGCTGCCATCAGCTCTCATCTGATCCTTGCAGTAGTGTCCCAGTGGGCCCCCTGCTTCCAGCTTTGCCCTATCTACTATCACAGGCTGCTCCCCAAACAGCAGCCAGAGAGATTAATGAAGCTAAGCTAATCACATCCCTTCCCCCACACGGACCTCCCATTTCATTCATTATAAAAGCCAGACCCCTTATGATGGCCATAAGATACACATGATCCCACACCCAGGTCATCTCTCTTTTCACCTCCAACTGCCCTCCCTCATTCATGGCTTCTGACACTGGCATCAAACTGTCCTTCAACAGGCAACACATGCACTGGCCTTGGGGCCTTAGCACCTACCATTCTCTCTGCTCCAAAGAATGCAGATGCTCACTTTTTGCCTCTTGCAGGTCTTTGGTGAAATGAGATCTTTCCAGGGAGGCTATTTTTGACCATAACTCGTAAAAATTGCAACTTTATCCCCACACCCACCATCTCTCCTTTTTTCCTTCATAATATTCCTCACCATCTGACAAGATACGCTTATTTATTTTGTTGTTATCCAGTGTCAGTTCCGTGAAGTCAGGGAGTGTGGTCTGGTGGTCTGTTTTTCTGCTCGTGCTAGTCTCTTTCTTATCAGGTGGACAGAGAGCGGAAGGAAGGGGAGCTGGAGATAAGAAACAACCTTCTGGATCACACCCCTAGTGACCAGCTCCAAACAGGCCCCAATTCCTAGCAGCATATTCAGCTCCTGAACTCATCAACTGTTGAATCCCATTCAGAAGAGAAGTGTCCCCATGACCCAGTCACCTTCCAAGCACCTGAGACTTTGGGGGACATTTTAGATTTAAACCGTAACGCTGCTGTGTCCTCTCTATCTAGAATAGTGCCTACCACATGTTAGGTGCTCAATAAAAAATTGTTAAATAAATGAATGTAGAAAGTGTGACCTTTCTCATCATCCACAGGTTGGTGAGGCCTGACAGGCATGAGTTCTGCTGCCTGCTAGGGTCCTCGTGACCATTAAATGGACTAAGGTGTATGAAGTGGCTAGCACATAGCAGGCACTTTGTCTTAGTCCATTCAGGCTGTTACACAAACTGCCGTGGACAGAGTAGCTTATAAAGAACAGAAGTGCATTTCTCATGGTTCTTGAGGCGGGTAAGCCCAGGATTGAGGCATTGGCTGATTCAGTGTTGGATGAAGGACTTCCTGGCCCAGTGATGACCATCTTCTAGTTGCATTTATGTCATGGCAGAAGCGAGCAGGGGACCTCTCCCAGCCTTTTTCATAGGGCATTCATTCCACTTATGAAGGTTCTGTCCACGCAACTTCATCATATCCCAGAATCCCATCTCCTAGTATCATCACCTGGAGGGTTAGGATTTCAAAAATGACCTGGGGGCCGGGTACAATATCCAGTCTGTAGCCCACTCTGCTAGTGGCAGCTACTGTTGTTATTGCCACTATTGCTATTCCCAGTCTTCTTGGATCCAAACCTTTTTCTGTCCCCCTCTACCCTCTCTAATACATTGCACCTTATTCCCTGTCTCCTCTCTTCCCTGCTTTGGCTGTGCCTGTGTCTCCTCTCCCCATTCACGAGCTCCTATCAGCTTTTTGATTCTTGAATTTCCTCTCTTCCTGCCTCTAAGGGAAGTAGCTTGGTCCAGGAGGCCCCTGAGATCCCCACCCGTATCTCCATTAGATCTCTGTCATTCCCCGGAAAAGTAAATCATGATGAATCACCTCCTCTCTGGACCAAACACCAAAAGCATCCTTGACAACACACACTTGTTCAGGCTACTGACAGACCTTTCCAGATGGGACAAGCTTCAAATCAATTCTTATTTCTTCCAGATGAGAGAGAAAGGCTGTTTGGTGACCCAGGAGGCCCCCATGAGTCTCCTGCAAGAAATCACTTCAGCATCTACTTTTTTGCTTAGATGAACTGCCAGCACATCTCTGCAAACTCAGATCTTTCTCCAAATAACTCACAGAAATAAACGGTAGCCCAAAGCAGAAGCAAGCCTGTCTTTTGTGATGGCATCCTGTGATGTAGTAGCATTCGTTAATTAAATTAGAAATAATAAAGCAATAATGGAAAAAATGACCACTAACTTGTCAAACTCTAGATATACAGTAGCTTATTTAACTCTCACCATAATCACTTGTGAGAAACAGTATCCACCACTTTAAAGACAAGGAGAATGAGACACAAAAAATGTAAATAACTTGCACAAGATCACAAAGCCAGTGAGTGGAAAATTCAATTTTCAATAAGCCAGAGTTCAATTCAAGCCCCAATTACCAAACAGATACTTTTTGACTGGAAGCTGAGTTGGGTGCTTGGGTGATAGGAAGGAACCAAGGAAACACACACCCTGCCCTCAAGGGGTTTATGATCTCCTGGGTGAAGGGAGGAGCATTCATGCTACCAGTTGTGATGATGTCAGGAAAGGAATGATTCCCTTTGGCTTCCTCTTAATTTATAAATCTTTGGAGTTAGCCTGTATAAGGACCCACTCATAGCTTTCAAACCTACAAGACATCCTCATCTGTTCATGTGTGGATGCAGAGAAGCCTAGGTTTAGAGAATCCATGTAACTATTGTTTCTGAGGTACCTACTATGTGTCAAGTACTAACTAGCATGAATCTTCTGCCAGTGACAGAGAGAACCAGAACTGAACAGCCAAGTCCATTTCTCCTTACCCTCAACTCCAGCACTGTTGACATTTAAGTCCTGATAACTCTTTTCAGGGTGAGGAGAGAGGGCCGTCCTATGCATGGTAGAATATTTAGCAACTTCTCCGACTCTACTCATTTGATTCCAGCAGCACCCCTACATGGTTGTGACAACCAAAATGTTTCCAGACAATTCCAAAGGACTCCTTAGGGGGAAGAGAAATCACCTCATTTGAAGCCAATTGCTATAAATGTGAATCCATCACCAGACTCGGTCTTCTTAATTTCTATCTATGTGACACCCAGCATAATATCATGTACCTGACAGGTGTTCATCTAAAGCTTATTAAATGACTAGATGGCAGAAAGGAAGGACAAAAGAAAAAAAAGGATATGGGAAAAGAGGGAAAAAAGTGAAGGAGAGGAGAGGAGAAGGCCCAAAATCATCCAGTCTGTATATGACTAAAAGCCTGTAGTAGATACATGAGCCCAAATTAATTGTGTAACGCAAAAGCTTTATGAAGTGCCTTGGGGGAAATTCAGGGTTTTAGGAACTACTGTGATAAATTCTTACGTCCAATGGGCAGACTTTCTGTGACAACTCAGTGTATACATACAACCACACCATACATCCCCATGTCTGCATCCACACATGAACAGATGAGGATGTCTTGTGGGTTTGGCTTTTCTGGATTAAGTTTACAGAGTGATCACCCCACAAAGTGAGATAAGCCACCCAACCCTTGCTCCCTTTCAGCAAAGAATTCAGTTACCCATGTGACAAAGCACCCTAGGGGTTCCTCCAAGCTTCTCATAGAGCAATATTTGTGCATGGCTGACTGGTCTTATTGCCAAGAGGATCGCAATAGGATGCTTCTCCACACCCAGAAGTCCCTGAGTTTCAGCTCTGCAGGGTGTGGCTGATAATGCTACAATCTCTGTGGCTCAGAATCTCTTAGGCTAAGTACAGCCTTTCTGTTTGTACTTTCAATCCACAAAAGCACCAAGTACAAAGCATATTATACTCCATGTATAAAGCGGTATAGTGTTTGTATGAATCTACACGCACCCTCCATATACTTTAAACTATCTCAAGATTTCCTCTATCAGGTAATGCAACGTAAATGTCACATACATAGTGATTATATGATAAGAAAAGCCAAAGCATGTACAGTACAGATGCAATATTTTTCATCTTCAGAACCTAAAAATGCTGAGGTCCCACTGTACTGTCAGTCACTTCTAGGTAGTTCGGAGTGGGTGATTCTTAGTAAGATGTATTGGGGTCCCAGAAAAGCAGTGTAACTGGGGAGGTGATAGCTAGAGTATGTGATAGGAGAAATTGACATACACAATTTAAACCTCATGCCTGAGAAGGGTGGAGACTGTGAAAAATATCACCGACATTTGTTTTCATCCAGCAACTTCCTATGACAAACAGAAGGCAAACCTCATGCACAAGGACAATGCCAGGCAAAATCTCACCCTCTTTATCAGCTTAGTTTAGGCTGTGTCTCCAACAGGCATGAACAAGGATTTCTTGGCTCAGAATGACTGCACGTGTTTCCCAATGTTTTTCTAAGAACAGACCTGATTGATATGTATGAAGGGTAGTGGAAAAATTCTTCAGCTGTCTAAAGGAGTCTAATTTTCTGGTATAGGGTCTGAGACAAAAAGCCTGAATTTATAACTTGATTTCATGAGGTACAAACTATATGACTTTGGACATGTCTCTTAACCTGACACTCTGAGTTCTCTCCTCCCACCCATCATTTACTACTTGCCCAGAATTTAGGAAGTAGCATAAGATGAGATGTAGGGAAGAACTCACAGGATTCTGGCTATCAGTTAAACTTAGATTTAACTATGAGGAACAGGAAACTCAATTACAGAGACTTCAGCAAAAATAATCTTTTACCTCCCTACCAGTGAAGGACTCTTGATGTAGATAATCTGTTTGGCAGCTCTTCAATGTTTAAAGAACTTGATGCTTTCTATCTGTTCTGCCACATTGCCACTCACATTTCCTACGGCTAGCGCCACTCCACCACCTTCTGCTCTGTTGTTTTCAGTGAAATTGATCCTGCCCTCAGCTCTTCCCAAGCCCTTAAAACACCCATGAGTTTCTCATCCACTGTGAGTGGTTAATGGATGGGCAGCTGATCCAATTCATACCCATGAGATGAGGAGGGTTCTGGGATAGGCAATTGTTCTCCTATCAGTGAGACCTGTCAGAAGAGTTTGTCTGCCTCCCTTTGGGGGCAGTTTGTTACTATGTATGATCCGAGAATAGGAGGCCAGGAATGAATATTGTCCCATAAATGACTCAACTCAAGGATGAAACTAACGAGAATCATCTCAAGAATCACCCAGAAAATAATTCCACAACTTTATGAGTAGCATAAACCCCTGTATTAAACCATTTCTGAATCTAGACACTCCAGGACAATATAGTTATGTAGCTCAGCAATCTTCCCATCTCCTCCCCCATTCCTTTTTTTTTTTTTTCCTTAGTAGTTTAGGTTGAATTTTCCGTTAGTTCATCCAAACTATTTCTAACTGATATACTGTGTTCTCTCTTTCCTACTCCCACCCCAAAATTCTGGAAGCATGAAACAGGTATGTGAAAATTACATGTAAACTGTATGTGAAAATTACATGTAAACTGTAAAGGTATGCCGGAGTCCAGCTGCGGCAGGGCTAGGGTTTCCCAAAGGTGGTCAGGGAGTCGGCGATTGAGAGACAGAAAACACTGCACACCAGTCTGTGAGTGAATCTGAATCCGCTTTATTTTTTAGAAGCTGGAATATATATTTGCTAACCTTTGGCAGCCACCCCTAGCCCCAAGCAGGAAACGCCCCAGGCTTAGGGCCAGGCAGGGATAATCCTAAACAATAGGTTTTAACCTCAACCCCAAGCAGGAATCGCCCCAGGTTCAGGGCAATAGGTATCAATTAACATTTTAATCTTGACATTGAGTCAGCCCGGGAAATGCAAGCCGATGTAGTCCGCAGGAGGAAGAGATGTGTGAGATTATT
>PVLA01018878.1:0-13518 GCA_004027455.1 Hydrochoerus hydrochaeris
TATCAAATCTTTCTTCTTGGGCTCATCTAAAGAAACTGCCCAATCCATCCCTTAATAGGCCCTATAATGCTGAATTTGATGTATGACTGACTACACTCAACAGCAATATGCAGGGAACTGTCTTTAGAAAGAGAAATTATGCAAAGAAGCAATTTTGCACATCTCTGATTTTACTCGACATATTTTAATTTGGCTCTCTCTCCCCTGCCGTATTTTCCTCTCTTCCCCCACCCACTCTCTTCTCTTTCCTTCCCTTTTTCCTTTTCTCCCTCTCCCTCTCCTCTTCCACTCTCTTTCTTCCTCTCTCCCTCTTTCACATTCTCACTGGCTTTCAAATAATAAGCAAGAATATTGTGGTCAGGGGCTGGGGATTTAGCTCAGTGGCATAAGCGCCTGCCTTGCATGGTCGTGAGTTTGATCCCCAGTACAAAAAAAAAAAAAAAAAAAAGAATATTGTGGTCTCATATTAAGAATGATTTAATTTGAAATGAAATGGACTGAGAAGATAAATTTAGTGGATTCTAGTTAAATTTTTTCTATTTATCAAATACTTATTAAGGATGTAAGAACCACTGAAACACAAAAGTACAATGTCAAAACTTTTTAAGTAAATCCACAATTCTGTTTGATTTTGATTTTCCAATTATGGACCAGAGGATATTAAGTTTTGCTACCAATAATAGGAAAGTAAAGGTCAAATATAAGCAAACCTTCCCATCATTCTAGTTGTACTTATGATTAGAGGAGAGTTTAGCTAGCTAGGCAACAATAGGAATTGTATTTAGATACTTGGAGATCTATCTAAATTTATATGATAAATAGTGATTTGATATTTAGATATTGCTCATTGTAACATAAATTTACCAGTTGCTTTTAATTATAATACTAATACATTACTCTAAACAATGGATGAGTAAAGTAACAACAGACTGATATTGTTGATGCTGCTGCATTTCATTAAAAACATACTTTAAAAAACCTACAAACATGAGTTATTAAATTTGATATTTTTAAGATTTAGTGCTTAAGCATTTTCAAACATTTAAAACTATACATTTGCAAACATTTAAAACTATATAGAGATGACCTTTAGTCAATCATATTCTTAAATCAAAACATTATTATATATATTAAACACTTGTATAGCTGTCATAGAAAATAATCACACTGAGCTCTTTTTATCCTTTCTATCTTTGAAGTCCTTAACCAACCAGCATTTGAACTAATTTGTACTTAAAGGTATTACATTTTTGTACCCTCTACTTTTTCAACCAGCTCTTGCACCAACCTATATTCCATTTTCACTTATCCTCGTCCTTAACTTGGTCCTTACTATTGTACACAAAGATCTGAAGATTTGTGCGACATCACAAATAACACGCAAACCTTTTTGAAAGAAGCAGAAAATATTATGAAAGGTACTTTTAAATTATACATCAGAAATAATCTGATACATTAATTTCTTTATAGCATGTTTGCAAATGAATAATTTCTGAGATAGATTGAGCATGTCATTTGCTCAAATATTTTCTATCCATCATCACTTGTTGCTCATTTTGCTACAAAATGGTGAATATCTTTAAAAAGTTCACACCAGTGACATTATTGCTTATATAAATCATGTCTGTATTTTCCCAAAGGTTCTACATAATGCAGAGAAGTGCATATTTTGTATGACATCATTATCATGGCTTAAATTATTGCTTGAAATGTTATAAGGTATTGCTAGGAAGTCACTCTTAGATAAATGCACAATTTTATGTGAAAAGTATTACGTTAGTGCCTTATAATGTAAAGTGTAAAACATTCAGAAGTAAGGCTGTCATCCCACCTTTGTTTCTGTGTTCTAAAATTCCTAACATTTGCTGCAGTGGTGAGGATCAGCGAATAGGACGTACCGCACGTGTGCAGAGGCAACTAAAGGAATGGTACCACAGCTAGCGTGCCTAATAGCCCTATAGAGAGCAATGTTCATTCCTCATGCTTATCAATATTGACTTCTGTCTCTAATAAATTTGAAAACTCATAAAGCAGACTACACTTCAAAACTGAAGTTAAAATTTATGGGAAAGACAATGGCATGAAGCTCAGACAATGTTTAACTTTAAAAATAACTACACATGAATTGATGTGTTATTATTTCAGTAAACTTATACTGACTCCTAGTAGTTGAGATTATCTGTACACTTTCCAAAGGTCCACAAGTCTGGCCATATGATAGCATTATCTAGAGTGGTTTTCTAAGTGCAGATTCCAAGGTCCTACCTGAGACCTACTCAATCCAGATCTTTCAAAGTAAAGTCCAGTAATCTGCATTCCTAAAACTCCCTAGGTAATTCTTATGAAGGCTTTCTTCATAATTACTCCCTCGGTAATTTTTATGAAGGCTTCCAGATATTTCCAAGCAGATCAGTTAAATCATTGAATTAGGTAATTTCTTAGTATGTATGGAATGACAGTAAGGTGTTTACTGAAGTCATGATCTGGTCACATTTTAGAAATAAAAGACATAAACTTGACTAATCTACTAATCCAAATCTTCCCCAAAAATTTTAGTCATGAAACATCTACATTTTAATAAAAACTTATAAACTAAGTATATGCAAATGTACAGTATGAAATTAGCTGCAATTCTACCTGTGTTATAAATGTCCTAGTGACTTTTTTTAAAATGAAAAACGAGAACAAAGGCAGGAAACAGAAAGATGGCAGGACAATAATACTTAAACTGCAATTGTTTGAATCAAGTGTGAGGAAGGAATTTTGCACACTATTTCAATATTCTCTGAAAAGATTATAATAATCTGTATATAAAATCAATGTCTGCTATTCATTCACCACTGAGAGAATCCCAAAATTAGTATTAATTTACCCATATAACAATAAATCTTATTCTACCTTGTTAACCCAATTCACATGCATATTAAATTGACTGTGAATTAGGTATAGTCATAGGAAGAGATGCCCATAAAGTCATTTGGAATGGATATTTTAAGCTTCAATAATTCATTGTCATTTGCATCTGGATGTCTGTATTATCTCCAGCAAGTTATGCTTATAGAAGCCTTTGAAAGGACATGATCTTTGTAGTAGGAGTCTATAATTTAATAGTAGAATTGATTAAATTACAATATAGGGCTTGGTTCTTGTAGTTGAATTTCTAGGTTTTTATTGGGTAAAATCATCTGGTGCCATCCAAAGAATATTCAGAGTCATGTATAATTAATTCCAAAAGAAAATTTGGAATTACACAAAGTGCTTTGATTCAGACTATATTTTGAAGAAAGAACACACAAGAAACTGCAGATATAAGCAATGCCCAACACCTCAGAAACAAGTGAGTACTCTGAGGCACGGAACTGTGTTGTTCATCTGCTTGATTCAGGCATCAGTAACTCTTTCTGCAGTCACCTAGGGTTCACAGGTAGAGAATAAAGTTTGCTACGCCCATCCTAGCGCAGTGAGATTGTTCTGAGTGACAGCATGGATTAAGGAGGTCAGGGCTGGATAACCCTCACTCAGAATGTCCGGCAAGATAGGACCTATGTACAAAGCTTTTACTTTCTGTGCTGGTCACCCACAGCACCTGCCTTCAACATGTCAGAAACCAAAAGGGCCTTCAACAAATATAGCTAATGATGTGCATAATCTGAGCTCTCTGTTGATATTATGAAACTTTGGTCACACAATTTCAATCAGTAGTAATAAAATTCTGTATAAAACACAGTATGGTGGATTTTTAAATTCTTCATGGCTTTGTCTTTCGTATCTTATCAATTTTCTTTTGTTTTATTGGTGAAACTTTTTGAAGAAATTTCCAAATGTAAATGTTGCTGTTCTTGTGAATGAGATTTTGTTTAAATTGTTATTGTCCTGTTTTGATTTTTTTTTTCCTGTAGAAAAAAACCTTCTACAATAAAATGCTTCCTAACATCATTGTCACAGAACAAGAGGAAGTACGAGACTATGAGAGTTAGTACTTGAAGTGCCGGTTCCACCAGCCCATTCTCAAATCTCAGGCATTAGTACCTAATTCAGAGCCACAACAGGTTACAGCTTACTACAAATGAAAAGAGAAACTCAAAACACTTTAAAATATACAGAAAAGAAGAATATAGAGGCAGATGGTTATGTCAAGGTAACTTAGAAGCTTTATCTTCTTCACCTTTACATTACATGGCTAAGAAATCCAATTAATGTGTTGCTTAGGTATACTAACTTTTTTTTTTTACCATTGTCACTGTTATCTGTTTGCTACATTTCACAAAGCAGCTATTGTACGATGTTTTAAGTAAATATTTGAGGATTCTGACTTTGTTAGATTATTAATTTATTTGCAGATGATAACATTCGCTCCACTAAAATAATCATGACACCAAAGTAAAGGTTTGGTACTAATGGCTAGTTATAAGGATTTTTCTCCAAATTATCTCCTTTAAAGAGTAAGAGGACAGTTATAGGTACCAGAATAAAATTGAAAGTACTCCTTTTAGAAAGGGTTATGTTAATTAATATCATTTGGTTTCTAAGGGGATATTATTAAATTCCCTTTAATCTAATTTAAAGGCATGATATTCCTAATAGTTTATAAGTAAATGAAAATACTGTACAGGTATTAGTCAAATAAAATACAAATGCCGGCACATTTTACAGTCACAGCTTCTAAGCTAAGATATATGTACTGTATTGTATAGGACAAATGAAAACATAATGCTTTTTCAGAGCATTTAATATCTGACTGCAGCTAGAATAACAGACATTTTATACAGTATCTTGTAAACACAATTAGTAACAGTATAACTATAATAGTCAACTGTAATAGGTTGATAAAATGATAAAAGGTTTAGCCCATTGCCTCAGAATAACTTCAAAAATATATAGATTATATATAGAGAGAGTATGAAAAATGTATTTTTTCATCCTGTTTGTGATATATAATAGATCTCTGGCATGTGACATTTGTGACAGTGTAAATGGCTACTTCTCTATATGAAATTATATAAACCATTACAGAGTTTGTGATTCTTCTGAGAAGTTAAAAGTGTACACAGAAATTCTTCTCTGGAGGCTTACTAACAATTATCAAATGATGGAGTGGATTTCCAATGTTTGTTTTAAAATATAGACAGTCCCCATAAAAGTACAGAGAGAACAATCATATGTTTAGAACAGTTGCTTAAGCAATTTTTTACAAAAAGCAGAGAAATACATTGGGCGATTCCTAAAGTCCATTTCAGCCATATGGTAACAAAACACATTATCAACAGAATATTTTTTTAATTAAAAATATTTACTTAAATATTTTTTAATCAAAATAAGCTCTAAATCACTGCATGGAATAAACATACATGATTGGAGTGATATTGGGTCTGTCTCCATGCTACTATGCTGTGAGGAGCCCCTCAGAACTTCTCAAGCAATTTTCTAACATTTCCACAAGGACTGAGGTGCTTCCAGCCCCTAACAGTACTGGTGGTAACACCCACAACCACCACCACCCCCACCCCGTGCCCTATAAAGGACAAGTTCCCTGCAGATATTTCTTGTAATCAGCATCATGAAAATACCCTGTTTTTAGCCTACACAGCCTTCTGTATATAACATGGCCTTTATTCTCCATAGAGTTAAAAGCAGAGACCTGGGCCCAGGAAAGAGCAGGTCAGCCAAGATTAAAAGCTCAGTATCTGTGTGTTGTATTCTCCATAGGAAGACTGCTGCAATAATGGTCTCTTAAACCACAGGATGAGAAAAGAGCTCAAATTATAAATAAGATTACAATTATACCAAATAGTTTGTATATCTATAAATGTTTTCTAGCCACACATTTAGCTCAAAAACATTAATTATGCCTCACAGACTACACTGGAAATTAGTTAATATACACTTTAGTTGAGTTATATCATAAACAGATCGTAATGCAGCCAAAATCCCTGAACAAAAAATATATTGCATTTAGTAGAAATAAACTACTAATGAGTATACCTACTGGAATAGAAAGTATCTATTCCAAAGATTTTAAAATAACACTTCCAACTCATTAACCTTAATAGAAATTTACGTTTATATCTGATCCAAAATAGGAAAACTTTGGACACACTGTTGTGATAATTTTACCATGAGCCTGTAACAATATTTCTCATGCAGTGTTGATTAATGGGAATAGGACTTCATTATACCAGAACATGCGATGGAAACTTATCTGTTTCTACAGTGATTACTAGTTCAGAAAGTTAGAACTTCTCCAGTGTTCATGAGGGTGATTCACTGAATTTAAAAGCCACATCAAACAAACTAGAGAAGAACATGTAAAAGAAAAACTCAATGCTATAAAGTACAGGATATTGATTGCTTTATATTATGCAATAAGAAACAATATTCTTGGCAAAGTGTCTGGACATTTTTTGTGTAGTAATGCCAGTATCTTGAGAATTTGCTTCTGGGAATGGCAGTCAGTACTTACAAGGCATCAGTTTAGGAAAGCAAGGGGAATTACTAACATGTTACTTAGAAGGATGCTGTTCATTAGAATGCAGTTGAATGTTAAACTACCTATATTTATAATTGCTAAGTTGAAAAGGGTCCAAGGCATTTTCTTTTGACTAATATGTGTTAGCTGATGACAAAAAGAAGACCTTTAATTAATCTTAGTTACAAATATATCTGCTATGAGGAAATTCCATTACCTCTGGACTCCACACTACATTAATTAAATCTAAAGGATATATTTACTAACAGACATACAACACTTTCTTAGTATCTGAAATCCTTGGTTAGATGTATTCCCAGTCCAAGCACTAATCTCTCTAAAGAAGCAAAATTATATTAGATTACTAGGTTAGCATTACATAATATACCAACAATGCAGTAGCAGATTCTGAAAATCTAATAATGTGTGACATGTAATTATCTAGAAGAAGAGATATGTATAAAAATAGGTAATATCCCTAAAATATTTTGCTGAGTTACAATTCTTCCTGCTGGGAAGTTTACCACATTGCCATGATATATGTATGAAATGTCTGTTCAGAAAAAGAAAATTAGAAAATATTCCTCATCGATTCACTAAATGTAGGAATATATACTCAAAACTGGCTCTCAAAAGTGATACAAATATATAGGGAAAGATAACTGTGTGGGTGAAAAACAAGACAACAAGGAGTCTATTGGTTTGTTTTAAAAGGGATCCATACTTGAGATGTATACATATCTCCAAAATACTTATATAGATTCAGCCTTTTTATGGACAGCATTCACACAACTTTTTCTAGGATTATTGCCTGACATAGCAGAAATTCCACCACTTATTCTCAAGAAAGTCTCAAGAGAGGAGCATCTCTTTCCACCCTCCTGTAGTGACCCGTGCTCTGGGCTTGTGCTTTTCGGAGAAGTCTTGGATCTGCAGATTTTAGAGGCTTGTCTCTCGGAGGAACATGGTACCGATGTTGTAGGAAACCTTTTTTATTCTGGATGAAGAAAGAGAAGGCTTTGGCTGCTTTGGACCAGTCCTTACCTCCAGGAAATAGCAGATCCCAGGGATTTCTTTTGGAAAATTATCTGGAAGTTCTTCACGGGACCGAGGAATGAATGTGAAACTTTCTTCTCGTTTTAATAATCTAAGAAGAAAACATAGATGAGGTGAATCAAATAGCAGGATAAATGTGAATAAATGGAGAGATTTCCTATAGACTCAGGAACCTGACCCAGAACTATGTCCACACTATGATCACCTCTATTTCTTTGAACAGATGTGACCACCATAGGACTCCAAACAGCAGGAAAGATTTTAACTCAGAAAAAACTCATTCCATGTAATAGCAGAAACAACAACAACAAAAGCTGCTTGTGGTGCTTTTGTTTAAATTTTAAAATACTTGTTTTTAAAAAATATTTTTAAACATCATTTGTTTTAAATACATTTGTTTGTTTTAAATGTATTGTTTTAAATATATTTGCTTTTTATAATATTTAAATATTTGTTTAACTGTGTTTGGTTTTTAAACAATATTCTTTAAAAATACTTGTTTCAGAGTTATAGCTTGCAAGGGCAGGCCTGGAAAAGTTTGGGACCATCAATCCCGGTGGCTGGTACCTGCCCAGCTGCCTTGGGTCATTGGACTAGGCTCCACAGGTTCCGCGGGGTTGAGAGGACTGTGCCTGGTGGCCTTCATTCAACCAGGGGAGCCAGGCCCACCCAAGGAAACCTAGGAGTCATGTACATAGAAGAAAATACTACACATACACCTGAAATGCATGAAATGATATCAACTGAAATAAAGAGGCAAGTATGGGAAGCTATGAGGGAACTCAAATCAGAAATATTCTCCCAGGTAAAAGAAGAAATGACAAAAGTAGTGAAAGAAATACTGAATGCATCCAATGAAGATACACCTAAAAAATTAGAGGAACAAAGCAAAATGATAGAATCCCTGAATGAACAGTTTAAGAGACAAACAGGATGCATTAAGCAGATTCAAAGAGATATACAGGAAATCAAAACCTCTAATGACAGTTGCAAAAACCACCTCAATGAAAGTGAAGATACAATCTCAGATCTCGAAGATAAGATTGCAGCTAGTGAACAGGAAAGGCAAGATCTTCTAACAATGACAAGAAATCAGGAAATAATAATTCAACAGCTACAAGATGATGCAAAAAAAACATATAAGATTAATAGGGATAAAAGAAAAACAAGGGGAAAACACAAATGATATCAAGAGGCTATTTACAGAAGTAATAGCTGAAAACTTCCCAAACATGAGTATGGAAACTGACATATGGATTAGTGAGCATACAGGACTCCAATAGCCATAATCAAAACAAAACTAGACCCAGACATATAATAATCACCATCACAGAAATCAAATATAGGAATAGAATATTAAAAGCCGTTAGAGAGAAAAGACAAGTCACCTATAAAGGAAAACCTATCAGAATCACAGCAGACTTCTCAACATAAACAATGAAGTCAAGAAGAGCATGGATTGAAGTTTTTCAGATCCTTAAAGAAAACGACTTCCAACCCAGACTGATGTACCCTGCAAAACTGTCTTTGAAAAGGATGGAGAAATAAGATACTTCCATGACAAAGAACAGCTGAAAAACTTCATGATCATCAAACCAAACCTACAAAGAATACTGAAAAACATTCTAGATACACATAGGAAAAGACCACTAAGCAAGACAGACAATTAAACAGAATGGAAAGCTAAGACAACATCAGGAAGATAACATGTCAACAATAAACCAATATATGACAGTTATTACCATTAATGTAAATGGCCTCAATTCACCAATTAAAAGAAACAGACTGGCAGAATGGATCAAGAAACAACATCCAACCATATACTGTCTACAAGAAACCCATCTAACCCAAAAAGAAACTCATAGACTGAAAGTCAAAGGATGGAAAACAATACTCCATGCAACAGGAACTAAAAAAAAAAAAAGTGGGGGTAGCTATTCTGTTTGTAGACCATGTGAACTTCAAACCAAGAATGGTCCGAAGGGATAAAGAAGGTCACTACATACCAGTTAGGGGAAATCTGTAAGAGGAAGAGATAACAATCTTAAATACATATGCACCAAAGTCCAGAGCACCCAACTGGACAAAGCAAATATTAACAGAAATGAAAAATCAAATAGGCAGTAACACAATTAAAACAGGAGACCTTAACACACCATTGACACAAAGGTATAGATCAACTAGAGAAAAAAAAAAACAGCAAAGAAATAACAGAACTGAATCATACCTGTGAACAAATGGATATGATAGACGTATATAGAGTGTTCCATCCAATAACATCAGAATATACATTCTTCTCAGCAGTACATGGGACATTCTCTGAAATAGACCATATACTAACCCACAGAACATATTTAAGTAAATGCAAAAGAACTGAAATTATCCCATGCATGTTATCAGGTCATAGCACCATGAAACTGGAAATTAATGATAAAAGTGACTGCAAAAACCACACAAACACATGGAAATTAAATAATACACTCTTGAGCAATCAGTGGGTCACAGAGGAAATTAAAGAAGAAATTAAACAATATCTACAAGCAAATGAAAATACAAATACAACTTATTGGAACCTGTGGGAGGCAATGAAAGTGGTCTTCAGAAGAAAATTTATTGCACTGAGTTCCCACATCAGGAAAACAGAACAAACACAAATAAGCAACCTGATATTACACCTGAAACATCTAGAAAAAGAAGAGCAAGCCAAGCCCAAAGCCAAAAGAAGGGAGGAAATTATAAAGATCAGAGGAGAAATTAATGCAATAGAGACTAAGAAAACAATACAAAGAATCAATGAATCAAAGAGTTGGTTCTTTGAAAGAATAAATAAAACTGACAAGCCCCTAGTCAACCTAATTAAAAAAAGGAAAGAAAAGACTCAAATTCATGCAACACAGAATGAAAATGGAGAAATCACTACCGACCCTGTGGAAATACAGATCATCAACTATTTCAAAAACCTCTACTCTCATAGGTTCGATAACACAGAAAAAATGGACAGATTCCTAGAAACATATGAACCACGAAAGCTGGATCAAGAAGATGTAAAACTGCTGAATAACCCAATTTCTATTAATGAAGTTGAAAATGTAATCAAGTCCCTACCAACAAAGAAGAGACCAGGCCCAGACAGATTCACTGTGGAATTCTACAAGAAATACAAAGAAGACTTAATGCCGAAATTCCTCAAAGTCTTCAATGAAATTGAAAGGGAAGCAATTCTCCCTAAGTCATTCCTGGAAACAAATATCACTCTAGTGCCAAAACCTGAGAAAGACCCAACTAAAAAAGAGAACTACAGGCCAATCTCCCTAAGGAACACAGATGCAAAAATCATCAATAAAATATTGGCAAACAGGATGCAGCAAATCATCAAGAAGATTATACCCTATGACCAAGTGGAATTCATCACAGGCATGCAGGGATGGTTGAACATACGTAAATCAATAAATGTAATCCACCATATCAATAGAGCCAAAAGCAAGAATCACATGATCATTTCTATAGATGCAGAAAAAGGTTTTGATAAGATCCAACACCCATTCATGATAAGAACCTTACAGAGAATTGGAATAGATGGTCTTTACCTCAATATGATAAAGGCCATCTATGACAAACCAACAGCCAGTGTCATTAAATGGCCAAAAACTGGAAGCCTTTACCTTGAAATGAGGCACAAGACAAGGATGTCCCTTATCACCGCTCCTATTCAATACAGTACTGGAAATACTAGCCAGAGCAATTAGAAAAGAGAGAGAAATAAAAGGAGTAAAGATAGGAAAAGAAGAAGTTAAATTATCACTATTTGCAGATGACATGATACTCTACATAGACGACCCCCAAACCTCCATTGAAAGTCTCACAGATATAATAAATAAACTCAGCAATGTAGCTGGATACAAAGTCAATACTCAAAAATCAATAGCATTCTTATACACTAGCAACAAAATCACTGAGAGAGAAATAAGAGAAGCCACACCCTTCACACTAGCATCCAAAAAAATGAAATACTTAGGAATTAATCTAACAAAAGATGTAAAAGAGTTGTACAGGGAAAATTATAATACATTGAAAAAAGAAATCGAAGAAGACCTCAGAAAATGGGAAGATGTCCCTTGTTCATGGATAGGAAGAATAAATATTGTAAAAATGGCCATTCTCCCAAAGTTGTTATACACATTCAATACAATCCCAATGAAAATGCCACTAACATACCTCGTAGATCTAGAGAAATCACTCCTAAAATTCATCTGGAACCAGAAGAGACCTAGAATAGCAAAGGCAATTCTAAGCAGCAAAGCCAAGGCAGGAGGAATCACAATCCCTGACTTGAAGTTATACTACAAAGCTACTGTAATAAAATCAACATGGTACTGGAATAAAAACAGACCTGAAAATCAATGGAATAGGCTAGAAGATACAACTACAAACACACTCAACCACCTTGTCTTTGATAAAGGGACCAAGCATCTTCACTGGAAGAACAACAGTCTCTTTAATAAATGGTGCTGGAAAAACTGGCTATCCATATGCCGAAAACTAAAATTAGACCCATGCCTATCACCATGTACTAAAGTAAAATCTAAATGGATCAAAGATCTAAATATTAAAACAGAAACACTAAATCTGTTGCAAGACAAAGTAGGTAAATATCTTGAAGACATAGGGGTAGGTAGAGAATTCATGAACAAGAACCAAACTGCACAGGAAATACTTCCCAGAATCAATAACTGGGATCATATCTTATTAAAGAGTTTCTGCATGTTCAAAGAAATCTCCAGCAGAGTGAAAGAAAATCTACAAACTGGGAAAAAAATCTTAGTGAACTGTCCCTCTGACAAAGGACTTCTGTCTAGAACTTATAAAGAATTAAAAAAAATCAGACCCCCAAAGTTCAAAGACCCATTCCAAATGGTCTTCTCAGATGAAGAAATACGAATGGCAAATAAATACATGAATAAATGTTCATCATCATTGGTCATTAGAGAAATGCAAATTAAAACCACACTGAGATTCCATCTCACTCTGGAAAGAATTGCCAGGATCAACAAAACTACCAACAACAAGTGCTGGAGAGGCTGTGGGGAAAAAACTCTTCTGCACTGTTGGTGGGAGTGTAGACTGGTGCAACCACTCTGGAGGTCAATCTGGAGATTCCTCAAAAAGTGGGGTTGGAGGTCCCATTTGACCCATCTATTCCACTCTTAGGCATAGTCCCAGAAGACCTGAAAACATCTTACCACAGTGATATATGCAGTCCCATGTTTATAGTGGCACAATTTGTAATAGCCAGATCTTGGAAACAACCTAAGTGCCCATCAACTGAGGAATGGATAAAAAAATTGAGTACTACTCAGCTATAAAGAATGATCACATTGAGATACTTATAAATAAATGGATGCAACTTGAATCTATACTTATAAGTGAAATAAATCAAACTCACATGTATAAATACCATATAGTTTCCCTAGTGTAAGAAATGGTAAGAGTACAGAAGAGTTTATGGAAATCATGGTTCACCATTATACTGCTTTGACATCTTATGTTTTCATTCATTGGTTGGAATGGTTTTATTCTGTTTTGTTTGATCTTAATATATGTGATCATATAAATAATTACTTTGAAGACAAGACAATATGGCAGCCATTGTTGATTTAATATCATCTTGCTCTGAAGTCCTACCATGCTTTTGTTTTTCTATTACCATTGGTTCTATCATATTGTGTCTTATTGGGTTTTAATATGTATGATAGTAAAAACAAAATTTTTATGGAAAATGAGATAATATAGCAGCCATTGTCCATCTTTGGTTATTTGGTCCAGAATGCCTTGGAATACTTCCATTCTCTTGAGTTGTTTTATTCTACTTTGTTATGTTTGACATTATTGTGTGTAAAGCTAAGCTCAACTATTTCAAAGAAAGAGACATTATGATAGCTACTGTTAATATCCAATTGTCTTGTTGTGAAGTGCTGTGTTGCTTACATTGTTCTGTT